>BSBK01004844.1:357500-515431 GCA_027943335.1 Chamaecyparis obtusa
TTTGGCATTGTACATCTTCATTTATGTATTTCATTTCATTTTGGTGTGTTTAGATTAGTTTCTCTGCAAGTTTGTGTGTGTTCTTGTATATATTTTGAATCCACCGGTCCTCTGTCTAGTTTGGAGAGGCATGTAAATATGGGCCTGTAACTCCTATCCCCACCATGAAAACACCATGGAATCTTGGTATATGGTAGTATAGACCCTATTCTATATATATATATGCAAGAAGGGCCCTGGAAAGAGAGTGCAAGCATTTATTTGACCAAGCCCTAGGTGAGACTGGACTGTGCTCGACTAGGTAAGGTCAGCGTTGTGAAGGCTCTAGAAGACAAGGGTGAAGACTTCAAAGGAAATCCTTTCAAGGAGTTCAAGAAGGATAAGGGAAGGTTAAATGGTGTGTGAAGAAGAGGTTTCCACAAATTTGATGAAGGTGTTTACACAAACAAACTAGCTCTGTGACTCTGGTAAGCTTAAAAAGGCCTAGAAACCCTCATTCCTGGTTAGGGCACTGTACGACCATTTGAAGACTTAAAACCCTAAAAATATTTGAGGGATGGGTAAATGAATGGAAGTCTCTTTGGAAGTCTAGCCATGGTTTAGTGAAGATAGAAGGTCAAAAGTCCTATAAACCCGGAGAGGAGGCCTAATTGGGCTCTTTTCTAGTAGCCCTATTTTGGGAAGAAATTATGAGATTGGGTAACAAGAAAGCTTACCCAATCTTTTGGAGCCACTTAGATGATTGAAAAAGCACCTTGGGAAACATCTCCACCCTTTTCAAAGTCTGAGCAGGTGAGCAAGCCAAGAAACCCTTATTAGCCTATGTAAGGGTATGAAGCTAGAGTTTGTGGAAGAAAGCTAAAGAGAAGGAGAGTTTAACATTGGTGGCTAGATTGGGCTAGGTCAGGGGATCCTATTGATTAGAGGTATCCTAGAGACCATAGAGTGTAGGTAGAACACACTAGAGATCCAAGATAAGGATCAAGGAGCATAGACTAAGCTAGTCTATCCAAATATCCCCATCAGATTGGTATCAGAGCCAAGTTAGACTTGGGAAGTGGATAGTTGGAAAGTGTGAATATTTCAACCTCCAAAGGAATTAGTAGGGTCATCTTAGAAGAAGACAATGGTGACTAACATAGAGATAGCTAAAAAAGTAGAAGACCAGGAGGAAGCAAATAGACTCCTGTAGGAAAGATTGTTTCAGATGGACCAATTATTGGATGATGTCCAAGAAAAGGCAGATAAAGTACATGATAGAATGGAGGAGTAGGATGCTAAAGAGAAAGAGAAGACTATAGATGATGAGGTTCCTACAACTAATCCTCCAACTCAAGATGAGCAGTTCTTGAAAGAAATAAAGGCCATCACTGGCAAAGCACTTGAAGGTGTCCCACTACTTACTGGCAGAATGGACATAGAACTTGTCATGCAATTGATAGAGGGTATGGAGAATCACTTCAAATGTGAAGAGATCTCTAAAGCACAAAAGGTCAAAGTGGCCAAGTCCAGGTTAAGAGGCCAAGCTCTAACTTGGTGGAACTATCTCCAAGAAGAAAGGGAGAAAGATGGAAAGAATCCAATTGCCAATTGGAAAGCTATGGTAAATAAGGTGAAAGAAGCCTACCTACTTGCAGATTTTGAAATCCAACAGCATAGAAGGAGGTTGAATCTAAGACCAAAAGAGATGGATTTTGCATCCTATACAGAAGAGTTTCATAAATTGAGCCTAAGGTCGAAAGTGAAGAAAGAGGAGAGCATCAAGGTGGCAAGATACTTGAGTGGACTAAAATGGAGTATAGTAGAGGAGATGAATTTGTTCATTCCTGCCACAATTCTTGGGTGTCAACATATGGCACAAAAGATAGAAGAAAAGTAGAGAAGGAAGCAAGAACCTAAGTCCAAAAATAGAGGCAGAGGTAGAGACTCTAGAGGGGGTCAAAGAGGAGGTTCTAGTGGCAGAGGAAGTGAATCAAGAAGCCAAGGAGAGAGTAGACTCCTAGAGAAAGCTACAGAGACTAGTACAAGAGGTACTTTTAGTAGAGGAAGAGGGTCTCATGGTAGTAGAGGAAGAAGTTTAGGAAGAAGTAGCTCCTACTTTGCCACAATGAAATGCTATCAATGTGGATAGCTTGGACACCCTGCTTATAGGTGTCTTGATAAACCTACAAGCTCTAGCAATGAAAAGAGGGTTGCTCATGCCCAAGAAGATGGTAGCAGTTCATGAAACAATGAGGTCAAAAAATTAGAATCAGAGATGGGGGAGAATTTGATGTTTAGGAGAGTGCTCATAAGGAAACCTACTCAAGGAGAACCCAAACAAAGGAGAGATCTTTTTAGAGTTAGATGCAATATCCAAGGCAAAGTTTGCAAGGTGATAGTTGATTCAGGATCAACTGACAATATCATATCAGAGAAGCAGCAAAGAAGTTGAGACTCACAAAGATTCCCCATGCAAAACCTTACAAGGTGACTTGGTTGAATCAAGAGCAGAGTATGTTAGTGAATGAGAAGACATGGGTGGAGTTTTCCATTGGAGGATATAGGGACAAGGTTCTTTGGATGTCCTACCCATGGATGCCTGCCATCTCCTATTGGAAGACCCTGGCAATTTGATAGGAAAGTGATCTATGATGGAGAAGAGAACTCCATTTCCTTCAAGAAGGATGACAAGACATTCAAGATTCAGTCTCTGACAACGAGTGATGAAGGAAACTCAAGGACACCTAGTCTGTTGCTTAGCAATGGGAAAGAATTCCTACACTCATTACATGAAGATGAAATAGTAGGATGTGCCATTGTTGTGAAACCAAAAGAGGAAGAACACAAGTTGTAGGAAGAGACACCTAAGGAGGTGAAGCAAATGTTAGAGGAATTCAAAGACATTGTAAGTGATGGAGCACCTACAACACTTTCTCCAAGAAGGGCTATAAGTCATCAAATAGACTTTGTACCTGGTGCATCTCTACCTAACAAAGTAGCATACAAGCTTACTCCTGATCAAAACAAAGAAATAGCAAGGAAAGTGCAAGAGTTATTGGATCAAGGACTGATCAAGAAAAGCATTAGTCCATGTGCAGTCCTGGTGGTATTGGCATCCAAGAAGGGAGGCAAGTGGAGACTTTGCACTGATTCAAGGGTCATCAATAGGATTACAATTAGGTATAGATTCCCAATTCCTAGAATAGAAGACTTGATGGACTGTTTAGGAGGTGCTATGTACTTTACAAAGTTGGATCTTAAGATTGGGTATCATCAAATAAAGATTAAGGAGGGTGATGAGTGGAAGACCGCTTTTAAGACCACAGATGGATTGTATGAATGGCTTGTGATGCCATTTGGGCTTACCAATGCCCCAAGCACCTTCATGAGGTTGATGAATGAGTTCCTGAAGGACTTCACTGGCAGATTTGTGGTAGTGTACCTAGATGACATACTCATCTATAGAAAAACCAAAGAAGAACACCTTGAGCACTTAAGGTTAGTCTTGAAGAGGCTACATGAGGAGAAATTAGCTATCAACCTTGAGAAATGTGAATTTATGCAGCAAGAGCTAGTCTACTTGGGATTTGTGGTGTCCAAGGGTACTTTGAAGATGGACCCAAGAAAGGTAGAGGCAATCTTGAATTGGCTTGCCCCTAAAATAGGGACTGAAGTTAGAAGTTTCCATGGTTTGGCACAATTTTATAGGAAATTTGTGAGAAACTTCAGTGGAATATGTGCACCAGTGCTTGACACCATTAAAGGAGGGCTTAAAACTAAGTTCAAGTGGACTGAGGAAGCTGATAAATAATTCCAAACATTGAAGAAAGATGTAGCTACCAAATCTATCTTACTCTTACCTACTTTTGACAAATTGTTTACCATTGAAGTGATGCAAGTGGTATTGCATAAGGGGGTGTATTGAGTCAAGAGGGAAGACCTGTGGCATTTTTCAGTGAGAAACTCAATGAAGCAAAGAAAAGGTATTCAGCCTATGATCTAGAGTTATATGCATTAGTGCAATCCCTCAAGAAGTGGAGGCATTACCTCCTTCCAAAAGAATTTGTGGTGTTCACAGATAACCAAGCCTTGAGTTACATTAATACTCAAGAGAATATTATTAATAGACACTTGAAGTGGATGGAGTATCTCCAATCCTTTACCTTCACCATTAAACACAAGAAGGGATAGCTCAATAAGGTAGCAAATGCCTTGAGCAGGAAGTTGTTAACTGTTCAAGAGGTGCAATTGTAGAGCATAGGAATAGTAGGTTTCAAGGATCTTTATGAGGAGGATGAAGACTTCTCCATAGCCTATAAGGTATGCAATGAGTTTGAGAATCACTTCCATAGTGAGTATGCAAATTATACTCTACAAAATGGACTATTATTTAAAGGCAATCAACTATGTGTGCCTAGAGGATCCATAAGGGAAAATCTGATCCAAGAGAAGCACAATGGGAGCCTAAGTGGGCATTTTGGTATCAACAAAACCATGGAGCTAGTAAAAAGGTACTATTATTGGCCTAGGTTGCCAAGGGATGTAAGGAGATATGTGGAACAGTGTGGTGTGTGCCAAAGGGCTAAAGGAGGCTCAAGTAATGTAGGACTCTATCAACCCTTACCGGTTTCAAATAGGCCTTGGGAGTATGTGAGCATGGACTTTTTGGTTGGACTCCCTAAAATAAAAATAGGTATGGATAGCATCTATGTTGTAGTAGACAGGTTCTCTAAGATGAGTCATTTCATTCCATGTAGAACTACTCATGATGCAAGCTATATAGCACATCTCTTCTTTAGGGAGATTGTGAGGATTCATGGACTCCCTTTGAGCATTGTGTCAAATAGAGATAGAAAGTTCATGGGTCATTTTTGGAAAACCTTATGGAAAAGGTTAGGAACTAATCTCTCATTTATCTCAGCTTACCATCCACAAACTGATGGTCAAACTAAAGTTATAAATAGGGTATTGGGCGATTTATTGAGGTGCTTAACCAAGGAGTATGGGCAGATTTGGGATCTAATCATTCCACAAGAAAAGTATGCCTACAATAACAGTGTTAATAGGACCATAGGTAGGAGTCCTTTTGAGGTTGTGTATGGAAGACATCCTAGAGGAGTGTGTGAACTAAGAGACCTTGGTTCAATGGAGATGAAGAGTGGCCAAGCAGAGGACTTCACTCAAACTATCAAGGAGGTACAAGAACAGGTTAAGAAGGCCATCCTAGAGTCCACACAAAAGCTCAAGGCTAAAATAGATGAGAGAAGAAAAGAAGTTCAATTCAATGTAGGGGACTATGTGATGGTCCATTTAAGCAAAGCAAGAATGCAAAAAGGTATGCCTACTAAGTTACAAATGAAGAGAGCAGGGCCTTGTAAAATTCTAGCCAAATATGGTGAAAATGCCTATAAGGTGGATCTGCCATCAGATTTAGCTATCTCACCAGTATTCAATGTTGCTGACCTGGTCTTATTCAAAGGAGACATAACACATCAAAGTGAAGATCAAGCAAGGGTGTTGCAAGATCTAGATAGCAATGCCATGCCTAAAAAGAAGTAGCCTATAGCAGAATAGGTCTTGGAATCAAGAGTGAAGAAGTCCACCAGGCATCAAGTGTACATGGAACACTTGGTCAAATGGGCAGGTCAACTTGAGTCTAAAGCCACTTGGGTAAAAGAGAGCTAGTTCAAGAAACTAGGCATAGACCTAGCCCTTATTAACCCTAAAATGCCTTAATCTATGCCGAGGGGGAGTATGGTGTAGGAGAACCCTTTTAAGGGCTCCCACCACCATAAATTTTGTTGTGAAGAGCTTCTGAATGAAGCCTTGTAAGTAGAATAAGATCCATGAGCTCAAATGGTGTGTGTAGGGTCTAGTTAGGATCCTAGGGTCATAGTCTTGTTTTTCTTTGTGATTGTACAATGACTCAGGGAATGTTGTCAACTTGATGTCATCTAACCTTAGAGTAGATAAGAGTCTTAAAATAGGGGTATATAATGTTTTAGCACATGTGTGCTTTGTTTTAGACCTAAGAATGGTCTTATAATGTGAAGTGAGAAAAAATTGCTCAAGCAACAAAAGTTGCTCAAAAAGTTGCTCAGCAACTTATCCTAATATGGGTTCAAACCATACCCAAGAAGCTAAGTGACCTAAATAAGCTCATACCCAAAGGAATAGACTATTTATGTTTGGAAAAACCCTAATCCAAGGGCTGGAGGTCATTGTATATGACTCTAAGAGAGTTTAACCAGACTATGACTGTGTTTTGGTGTACCAATCATACTTGGCATGAATAGAAAGAACTATGAATAGCACTTAAGATATTTGGAATTTTACATCTTCATTTGTGTATTTTATTTCATTTTGGTGTGTTTAGATTAGTTTCTCTGAGTGTTTGTGTGTGTTCTTGTTTATATTTTGAATCCACCAGTCCTCTGTCCAGTTTGGAGAGGCATGTAAATATGGGCCTGTAACTCCTATCCCCACAGTGGAAACACCATGGAACCTTGGTATATGGTAGTATAAACCCTATTCTATATATATAAGCAAGTAGGGCCCTAGGAAGAGAGTGCAAGAATTTATTTGACCAAGCCCTAGGCAAGACTGGACTGTGCCCGACTAGGTAAGGTCAGCGTTGTGAAGGCTCTAGAAGACAAGGGTGAAGACTTTAGAGGAAATAATTTGGAGGAGTTCAAGAAGGATAAGGGAAGGTTAAATGGTGTGAAGGAGAGGTTTCCACCAATCTGATGAAGGTGTTTACACAAAAAAACTAGCTCTGTGACTTTGGAAAGCTTAAAAAGGCCTAGAAACCCTCATTCCTAGTTAGGGCACTGTACGGCCATTTGAAGACTTAAAACCCTAAAAATACTTGAGGGATGGGTAAATGAATGGAAGTCTTTGTGGAAATCTAGCCATGGTTTGGTGAAGATAGCAAGTCAAAAGTCCTATAAACCGAGAGAGGAGGCCTAATTGGGCTCTTTTCTAGTAGCCCTATTTTGGGAAGAAATGATGAGATCGGGTAACAAGAAAGCTTACTCAATATTTTGGAGCCACTTAGATGATTTAAAAAACACCTTGGGAAACATCTCCACCCTTGTCAAATTCTGAGCAGGTGAGCAAGCCAAGAAACCCTTATTAGCCTATGTAAGGGTATGATGCTAGAGAATGTGGAAGAAAGCTAAAGAGAAGGAGAGTTTAACATTGGTGGCTAGATTGGGCTAGGTCAGGGGATCCTATTGATTAGAGGTATCCTAGAGACCATAGAGTGTGGGTAGAGTGCACTAGAGATCCAAGATAAGGATCAAGGAGCATAGACTAAGCTAGTCTATCCCAATCTCCCCATCAGAGGATTTAGTCTTTATCTATTGTGAAGATTTGTATGTTCCTTGTCCCTGGGATAGTGAATCTTGGGTGTACAAGTTTTTTAATTGTATTTTTCTACTTTAGAAATGAACCTTTGTTTTAAAGTCTGGGGCAGTGAGCTCCTATCTATATTTAGTTTTGTATTGGAAATGAGCCTTTGGTTGCAAGTATGGAGTGGTGAGCTCCTACTATCTTTGTAATCAAAGTATATGTACATTAATGAATTAAAATTTGTGTGCAAGTTCTCACCATGGTTTTACCTAGTTTGGGTTTTCCATGTATAAAAATCTTCATGTTCATGTGTTATCATTTTGGTTTATTGTTAACTTAACAAGTTGTGTGGTGGATAATATTGATAGCTAAGTTTTTAAGTGTTTTAGTTATGTTTATTCACCCCTCCCAACCCGCCTCTCAGCATTCGGTGTGTGTTCAATAGTCAACAATATAAATTAAGACATGGAGGAATAGATGATTAGAATAAGAGGATACACAAGAATAATGTGAGAGATAATGAAAATAAAAAGAAGATTAAGAGGCTAAGGAAAATGGAAGGATGAGATTGAGTGATAGGTAACATCACAAGATGTACTAGATTTAGACATGTTCAGAAGCATGAAGATGGAAAAGTAAAATGATGAGAAAAGTGATATTTGTCACATGCCTACAAATTTAGAGTTGATATATGTGAGTGAAAAATGATTGGTTTAAACTAGAAAATGAGGATCACAAATTAATTAGTTAAATACAAATATTTATTTAATTAATAATAGAAAGGGGAGTAGAAAATAGATGATTAAATAAAATGAACATTTATTTTGTTACAAGATAGAAAAGGCTAATGAATTAAATAAAAAAATAATAAATATTTATTTAATTAATAGATAAAATTTGTTAAAATAATTAAATAAATAAAATATGTATTCAATTAAATGAGGATAATCTTAGCTATCAAGAACGTTTCCCCCTTTGAGGTGATGTATGATATCATTTTCTTTCAAAGAAGAAAAGATAAAGACTATTAGTATGATGCTTAGTCATGAAAAGGATAAGGAAGGATGATGCCACCTCGAGTAGACATGTGGGTTAGGAGAACACACATGTATTCTCAATAGGAAAGATGGGGATAAGGATAGAAGCATGGATGAAGAGGTATAAATCAATGGTCATAGAAGTGGTCATATGGATATGAAGAATGGATGAATCAGAAGGTGGTGAATACATAGAAGGGAATCATGGATACTTATTATTTTTATAGTTCTTTATCATTATTGAGCTTATTATGGAAAGTGGGTGCAAGCATCAAGGCATGATGGAACCAAGATAACTCCTATATCATTTGTAATGATAGAAGATACTGATAGATTTATAATCTACAAATGATTGAATACATTGATGAAATGGATGGACAAGTGAAAGAAAATGATTAGAGATCACCGAGCTACTAAAGTGATAT
Organism: Chamaecyparis obtusa; assembly: GCA_027943335.1. Classification (NCBI taxonomy): domain Eukaryota; kingdom Viridiplantae; phylum Streptophyta; class Pinopsida; order Cupressales; family Cupressaceae; genus Chamaecyparis; species Chamaecyparis obtusa. The sequence continues at coordinate 366,298 of BSBK01004844.1, forward strand.
GTAAGGCAATTAAATCAGTCAATGTTTTGTCATTGATGTCAACTAATCTTGATTGTACTTATCATGATAGTTACAACATTTGAAGAAGAAGAATGGTAAAGAAATGAGATATCTACATGAGATGAGATGGATGTGAAAGATATGTCTAAGGTATACATTGGGTAACTTATTGATGAGTCTATGGCATCATGTTGTTGACTTGATTGTATTACATGAATTTGTTATGTATTAAAGACCAAAATTGAACAAGTTTATGTGGTCGGTAATTGAAGATTTCAGTATACATTGAGCCAGTGTAGTGTATACCGAGTAACAGTAATAACTGAGTTAGTATTCAACAACACATTTTGGTATTGACTGAGTGAAGGAAACAATAAAGTTTATAATAGCCGATTGAATTGATGAGTTGGAAGATTTCTTATGATTTCGAGGTAGATGATAAAATTTGTTATGATGATCTAACTACTGAAAAAATTCAAGATTGATCAAATGGAGAAGGATGGAATGTGTTATTGGTCCACAACTGATGAGGAAGCTTGAAGCGGCAAAATGAACGATGGAGATTAAGAGGCAAAATCTAATGGATGAGAAGAAAATAGTTTATGAAGTCTATTCAAAGAGACATAAGATTTATTATTGAGTTTGGGAAAATTGACTCTGTAGGAGAATTCATGTGGAAGAACTATTTTCATGCATTGTTGATCAAACTGGTTATAGACAGAGCCGAGCAAAACTACATGCATTTACCAAGCGATAGAGAATTATCAACCAAGTGGAATAAGTTGAATGAAGTTGGAGGATATGAAGAATTGAATTGCATATTGATCAGAGGAGGTATTTTGAGCTTAGCATAAATCTGAAAATATGCAAATATTAGTTGTATTTGAATCAGATCATTACTGTATTAGTTTAACCATTGTTACAACAAAATATCTTAACCTAGTGGACTTAACAGTTTTATTTTGCATTTCAATATGACATTCAAGGAATGTTGCTGGTTTTCTTGTTGACCCCATAGTGAATGCTAGTCAAGAGTTAATTGTTAGTGATAAATCCTCTAACAAGGTCACACCTCATAGTGTGTATTGTAACCTTTCAAAGGGTTGGCTACTGACCGAGCTCACTTCAGAAGAGTAAATTATTTTGGGTTATTGATCCCAGGTGGTTTTTCCCCTAACAGGGTTTCCACATTAAAAATCTTTGTGTTATGTGTACTTGATGTGATTGGATTACTATTTTAATTTACACATTTCATATTTAGTCCGATCGGTAAACACAGTATAGTTTATACTGATATTCGGTAAATGAAGTGAAAGTTATTGTTGATAGCTTACCGCATTGATAAATTGATTAAAATTTTTTTATATGTATATCTAGGAGTTTTGGGACTATAGGATAACTAGACTTAGCCAATTCACCCCTCCTCTTAGTTATTTAATAGATACATCAAATAATAAGGAACACTCATGTTTACACTAGACTCATGCCATCAATAATCTTAGATAATCATGTCCTACGATGAGTCATTGTGTTACTAAAGAATGGTCCACAAAGAGAAATCAAGTGAACATGCCCCATCATGGCTTATCTAGTCAAATATATCCTTGAGAAACATAGTTCAAGCATGTCACCAAAGATAAAAAGATGATCAAAGAAAAGATAAGACTTCTTGACCAAACATGTTAACATCCATGCAAAGCTCTTGCCAGAGTTTATTTGTTCTTGATAGGTTGATAATGATAATTGTGTCTAGTATTAGGAAAGATCTTGTATAAACAAATGATAGATCATGATAGTCATAAAAAAAATGATAGATCATGATAGTCTTTGATGAAGACACATTATAGTTTGATAAATATTCCTAATGCTTTATTAGGAAATTGATTGTTAGGTTCCAAGCTAGCATGATAGGTTGCATGTTGATTCATGACTTGTGCTCAAAATTTTGATTGTATTTATTTAAAGTATTGATGTATTTAAGATAATTTATTTGATGTTTTTGGATTTTTTTTGAAAGTTTTTATTGTTTTGGATTTTTTAGGATGTTTATGTGATATTTAGGTATTTTTAAGATTTTGAAAATGTTTTGATATTTTTTCAAAATATTTTGAAAGATGTCCAAACTAGTGATTGAAGTATAATACATATATCATGATTTATTCTCAAACAAGATGTATTTATTGGCCCTTAATGTCTAGCAAGGTAGGAAGCATTATGAGTGGATGAAGGAAACATTAGGCTAAAAATGGATAAGTGAAGGAGAAAGGAATCTTATTTGATTTTCAAGAACTATCTTACAATGGGATAACATATTTATCTAAGTGGACTACATATGAAAATTTAGGCTGATTACATCGAGAAAAGAATGCAATTCGGTCCATAGGAATGGACATGTCAAGAGGTTTTTGAAACATATTTTGTATTTTATCCTTAGTTTTGATCAAGATCAAGGGATGTATTTGGATAAAATGGAAATAGGAAATGGATGGGATAAGAAAGTTCAAAGGTGATAATAGAGGATTGGAGAAAGAAACATAATAAATAATGAATAGGGATTGAAGGGTGTGGATAAGGTGAAGAAAAAAGGTCACAATTGATGCAGGAGCATCCTTGGGTTGTTGGAAATATTGCATCACCCAAAAATATTTCCTTTTAGTTTTTTTCTTGTTAGCAGTTTTGGTGGTTTAGTTGCATTTCTTATAGGTAGATCATCTGTTGTTGCAAACTTTAGGGTGTGTTTTGGACATCAAGTTTTACTTATGTCTTGGTTTGCACCTCATTTGGATTCTTTGTAGTGGAGATATCTTGGATTCACATTTTGGCCTGTGTTTTTTTTAAGCTATGATGGTCAGTTGGAGTTTTCCAATCTTGTGAAGTAATTTATTGATCGATAAAGTTTTGTGGTGCAAATCATGATGATATTTGATCTTTGGCTGACATTCATTTTGGATCACACATTCTTCCAACATCTTGGCATTGAGATCATTATGACTTGGGTCCTGACCTATATCTCTGTATTATATTTTATAAGTCTTGGAAAATGTAATAGATCTAGACCAACATATTTTTTTGTGAAGGCTCTATATATTGAGGTATTTTATCTTTGTTTAGTAGTCCTTAGGGGAATAACCTTTGGAAGGTTAATTCTAGGGTTTAGATCTTGATTTTTGTGGTAATCAGGCATGTATTCCAAAATTATTTACGATGCATGTTGCAAGATAATGTGATGTAAATATTGGAATATGTGAATAATGTGAATCTCATATTTTTCTTGTTTCTGATTTATTGTTGAGTTCTTTATGATCTCAAGTTCTTGATTTTTGTTGTGTTGACTCTTGTTGCATGGTTTGAACTATCTCCATTGGGAAAACTCCTACCATGACTACATCATTGGCTACTAGAGAGAGGTTAATGTTCCTATGTTAAGAGATAAAATCTCCCAAGCCTTTAAATCCTTAGATGTATTTATTATGGGGTGGTGGAGTGTGTATATGACTCATGATTACAAAGGACTTGCGCAAGGGGATCAAAAAGGACTTTTTGTTGGTTGGTAACCTTGTTGGGTTGTTAGGAATTCCAAAGGTGAATAGATTACCAATTTAGATGTAAGTTGTAACTGTGTTTGGTATATCATTGAGTTAGAGGTGATTGGCACATTGTAACCAAATCACTGAAGCTAAGGTAAATGCACCCGAGGATTGGGAAAATGTCACCTAGAAGACTAGAGAAAATGATGGAAGACTTCAATAATGAAATGTGGAATGAGATCCAAAATGCATTGGATGGATTGCAGAGGAATCTTGAGACTGGGGATGAATATGAAAAAGCCGCTAAAGATCTTGAGATTGTAGATGTTGAGATCCTTGCAGATGAAGAAATATTATTGAGGTCTATGGGACAAGTAGGTAAAATTCATAGAATAGAGGTTTCTAATTTCTCTGGTTCATTACATCCTAAGGATTTGATAGATTAGATTGGTGAATTGGAAGATTACGTTGAACTTGATGATATTAGAGATCCATAGAGGGTTAGGTTAGAACAAACTAGGTTTAAGGGTCATGTTTCCTTATAGTGGAAATAATTACAGAAGGATAGAGAGGATAATGGTGAAATAAATATCACTAGATGGAGGGTGATGGTTTCTAGATTGAAGAATAAATTCATACCTGAGGATTATGAATTAGAATTATTCAAGAAATTATAAAATTTAAAGAAAAAGGACATGAGTGTGAAGGAATACATCAAGGAGTTTTACAAGATGAAAATTAGATCTAGACACTAAGAGGTATCTAATGAGAAGGTGGATAGATATATTAATGGTTTGAGATTTAATATTTAGGATGATCTAAGTATGTTACAGATTCCTATAGTGGAGGATGCTTATTACTATACACTAAAAGAAGAAGATAAGTTAAAGAGGAGACGAAGTAACCCTAGAGGAAAGGACAAGCAAGTGAGTAGCAATGGAAAAGAGAAGTATACCATTGAGATAGAACCCGATCAGAATAGACTTGGGAGAGGAAGTGGTAGCAAGGAATTTAAAGGTACTTGTTTCAAATGTAGAGGACATAGAAAGTTTTAGTGTTTTGAAGGATCTAGTAAAGGTTTGGGTAAAACAAATCTTATGGCACATGAGGAGTAGATTGATGACTCACTTGTGGAGAGTATGGAGGAACCTAAGATGGGGGAATCTCTTATTCTTAGGAGAATCATGTTGATTAAGAAGGAAGATAGACCTATATAAAGGAGGTATTTTTTTAGGACTATTTAAGAGTTAAGAGGTAAATTTTGTAAGGTTATTATGGATATTGGTAGTACTGATAGCCTGACATCATAAGAGATGGTGTAGAAGTTTGACTTGAAGAGGCTTAAACATCCTTTTCCTTATGGGATAAGATAGTTCCAAGATGATCATATAGTGGAAGTGGAAGAACAATGTTTGATAAAACTCATCATTGGACCTTACAAATTTGAGGTATTATGTGATGTGGTATCAATGAGTGCTTGTCATGTTTTATTAGGAAGACCTTGGCAATATGATAAGGGAGCTATCCATGATTGTAGAAGAAACTTGTTCACAATAGAGAAGTACGAGAAAAAGTCTGCTTTGGTTCTATTGAAGGAGGGAGAGGGGAGAAGAGAAAGAACTTAAGCATTGTGGAAAGTTAATATTTGGAGAAGAAGAATGTAGAAGTGGATCAGAAGAAGGATCTTGAAGGAATAACTAAGTACCAGTTGGTATCAAATGACAAGAAGGAAAAGGTGTTGCAACAGATAGATTTTCTTGTTGATCAGATGAAGTCTTGTAGAAAAGGTAAATAAGATGTACAAAAGAAAGGAGGTGGTGGTAAAAGTTATTTCCTACCTTCTATAGATGTGAGATGTGCTAGTGCAGGACAAATTAAGCAGATGGATTTGAAAAAAGATATAGAAAAGTTGCAGAGAAAGAAAGTTGCAGATAAAGATGATATTTTGATTAAGAAAAAACATGGGATTTATGTCCTAAATCCTGTAAGATGTTCATAAGTTCCTATTATGAAAATATTCTTGTCACTAGGGGTGTTTGATGTAGGAGCATCCTTGGGTCATTGGCAATATTGCATCATCCAAAAATATTTCCTTTCAGTTTTTTCCATGTTAGCATTTTCTATGTTTTAGTTGCATTTCCTATTGGTAGATCATATGTAGTTGCAAACTTGAGGGTATGTTATGGACATAATTTTTACTTATGTCTTGGTTCATGCCTCATTTGGATTATTTGTACTATAGATATCTTGGATTCACATTTAGGCCTATGTGTTCTTCAAGTTGTAATAAGCAATTGGATATTTTTTATCTCACAATGTAATTTCCTGATCAACGAAGCTTTGTGCCACAAATAATGATGATTTGTAGTCTTTGGCTGATGTTCCTTTTGGATCACACATTCTTTCAACATCTTGGCATTGAGATCCTTATGATTTGGGTCCTAACCTATATCTCTATATTATATTTTTTAAGTCTTGGAAAATGTAATAGATCTAGGCTGACATATTATTTGTGAGGCTCTATATATTGAGGCATTTGATATTTTTTTAGTAGTTCTTAGGGGAATAACCTTTCAAATGTTAATTCTAGAGTTTAGATCTTGATTTATGTGGTAATCCGACATGTATGCCAAAAGTATGTAAGCTGCATATTGTAGGCTAATGTGGTGTAGTTATTAGAATTTGTAAATAATGCAAATGTGGGATTTTTCTTGTTTCTAGTTCATTGTTGAGTTCTTTATGATCTTGAGTTCTTGATTTCCACTGTGTTGACTCTTTCTACATAGTTTGGACCATCTCTATTTAGGAAACTCATACCATGACTACATTAATAATGCTTATGGAGATCCTTAACATCAAGTTGAGATCAGAGGTAGAAAAGAGAATTTAAATGTAGATAGGTTGAATGAAGAACAATGGAGGATGTAGGATAATCAAATAGCATGGATGAAACTTTCCCCCAATTATAGAGTGCAAGAAGATAATAGATTACACATGATGGTTTTTTTCTAGGTTTTCATCATGGTACTTGCCTAAGGTCCCACAAAAAGTAGTTTTCACCATAAGACATATTATTTCTGTTTATTTTTTTCTTGTTTCTTTTTTACCTTTTTGGAAGAGATTGGATACATGATAGTAGATGGAGGAAAGACCCAAGCATCTTTTTATTTGGATAGTAGCATTGAAAGATGTGTCATAATGGACCACATGGCTATTGAATATATGCTCAAATATTTTGATAGGGTGATGGTAAATGGAGATGAGATAAATGACAAGATGGAAAGAATGGGGGATTCACTTAGTGAACCTGTATCATAGAACATGTGTTCCTGGCATACTAAAGAATCCCCCTATTTTTTTTTAAAAAATTTCCAAACTCATTTTTTGTCACCCCCCTCCAATACCCACCCGATACCCCCTTCACCCATTTTCCTATATGAACCCTCACACTCCCCCCTACAAAAAAAAAACCCCTCCCCCTTATTTAGGTAATATATTGCCCCCTTTTTATACTTGTTTTAAACCCCCCAATATGAATGTATGTGGTATTGTATTGTCCCTTTAGTGAAGAACCTATGATGGAAAGTAGAAAATATTTATGCAAAGGATCTAGATAAGGTGATGGAAGGTTATAAAATAGGTGTTGGATAATAGATTGGGAGTTGGGTTTGTGTAGAAGTGAATGGAAATGTTGGAAAGATCAATGTTGGCACACACCTTAAGGGCGGTGGAATGATGGAAGAAATGTGTATTTTGCAGTTTGGGGTTTTCATGGAGAAAAGGATGTGGATTTTAGGACATGAGGATCCAAAATACTTGAAGGAGGTGATGGAGGATAATATAGTGGATTTTGGGACATAGGGACCTAAAATAGATTTGGAAGGTGAAAGACATTTAGAAGGAAGACTGAAGGAAGCCTTAGGGATAGAAAGCTTGGATGCCAATTTTGAGTTTCTTTAGGAAGAAAGTCTTGTATGAGCAACTAGGGAATCTGTGACATAATTCTTTATTTTATTTTTTTCTTAATTTGCCTTCATGGGTTTTGGATGTCATTTTTATTTTGGATCAATTTTTTCTTTGTTTCTACATGTCTTTTAAATGGGACATGTTGATATTTGGATGCATGTGGATTTTTGGACATATAAATTTTATGCATGGCATCCAAATTGTTTCCAAGAGAATTGGAATTCGTGGATGGATAAGAATGGCAAAGGGGTCTTTTAGATGAGTTCATATAGATGTGAGGTTGGAAGGTTCTCAAAGATGTGTACCTTTAATGTTGATCTTGATTTATGATAGGATAGCTTAACCAAGTTGGAAAATTGACGCAATACAAACTGGAGAAAGATCCAAGAATGGATAATCCAAACCTTACACTCAACAACAACACAACAAAGAAAATTCTCAAATAGTATTATAATATTTTCATTCAACATGCCCAACTATAAGGCCTTCCGAGTTACGACCAAATACAAATAATTACAACAGTAATTCTACCTCGTAAGATCAAACTCCAAGCTAGCCAGATCTGTAACAACATGCTACAAAAAACTAGTAGAAACCCCAAGAAGAATCTAAACTTGTGCTCGCAAGCAACCAAGTAACCTTCTTGTCTTCTAAGCCCACACTTAGCTACTAGCTCTTCTCAATATCATTCCGCTTCGCTACTCCATGTTAAATGATCATCCTAAAAACCTACCCCAAACCCTTCTTAAATACACTTCTTCAACCACAAGTCGGTTGGAAGAAGGAAATAACTCCTAAACCTAAGTCATCTCCTAAAACAAACAAATATTAAATGCAATACAAGTCAGCTCTCGAATAGCCTTACAATTAATTAATTCCCCATGTCGGCCTCTAGATCTACCTAGGAGAATGTAACACACACTACCCAAATTAAATGCAACAAATCAGCCCAAGAACTTTAGTCGGTAAGCCCAAACTGTCGAGTGTCAACAAAACTACCGAGAAAGCCAGACATTGTTGAGCAAGCACGTCAATCAAGCTCCACAAGCATCACCGAGAATAGGTTATATTATGTCGAGCACCATAAGTTTTACCGAGCTCCTTCAACAATCGAGTCCCTTCAGTGATCGAGCCCCTTGGTCAACACTGCAATGGAGCAACACTAAGAACAAACACTCCAATATGCAGGATTGCTAACTTCCCCAGGATGCTCCTACATCAAAAATGACATAACCAAGTTGATTCTATGTACATACCTTCCTAGGAACTGACCATGAGTCTGTTGTTATCCATTGTCCTATGTTATTTCCATAATTTTTTAAGTAACTTCTATATTTTCAAATTAAAAGATAAGATTGGGTTCACATAAGATTCCTCCCACTTAATGTGATGACTTGAATAAATGGTGAAGGAATGTTAGCTTGTGTGCTAGCAAGTTGTATCTAAGGAAAAACACTAACTCAATTTAAATCTAGCAAGAGAGATATAAAATATAGAGATTAGGATACCTTCATTATTTATTGCATCATCACAAGTCTTTGACATCAACATGTATCAACACTTTAGAAATATTGTATGACTTCTTTTTGTCTTTAATTTTGTTATGATAATTGAATTGGCCTATCTAGGGTTTTGACCATGGAATAAAATATTTGATTAGAAATTCCCCAAAAACAATTATTAGTTAGTTGTTGTAGGCTAAATTTAGATAACAAGGTGAGTAGATTTTATACAACTAAATCAACAAAGTTCATAGTTCTAGTTCAAGACTTGGTTTTGTACAAAGCCAATTTTGTACTTGTGGAGATCAATTTCATAGTCACAAAAGTAGCCTAGAATAAAATGATTTAAAGTAATTATTTTCTTAAGCACCTTATAGGCCTTCATTTTTGAAATACTGAAAAATCATTTGACTTTATCTATAAGAAGAAAATCAATTTCAAACCTAGTGGTAAGTACACATTATTAATAGTCATTTTGGAAAGTAATAGCATGAGATTTGAACCTGGTACCATCTATTTCCAAGAAGATAGCTCTAGAAATCCTCCTATCTTATCATCCATTTGCAAAAGTTATTTAGACTTCCAATTGGGAAAAAATAAATCCAACCACTATCAAATTGGCACACATTAAAAGTAGTTAAAAGGCAATGTAGATGAAAAGCTAAGAAATATTACAAGCTATATTTTTGAAATGGTGGAGAAATATGTAGCTTCAATGCAAGAGTAAGAACAAATGAGATCATTAAATATGGGATATATGGTAATAATTAAAACTATAATGTTAAGAGAATTTTTTTTACATTTTTAATAGTCACAACTTGTGAACCATATAAAATGTTAGTAGTAAAAGGAAGGTGATAAAATATTGATCCCATACTTCTATCAAAAGGCACACCATGGATGTCAAAAGTCGTCATATACATTTTCAATCGGACAATATATATTTTTGTAAAGTGTTCACATTCTTTACAAAAAGTTGTGATAAGCTATTGAAATTAAAATAAAGAAATAAGCCACAATAGAGGTAGGATTTCATAACTGATGTTTTGATTACTTATGAGTGAACATCCCTTGCCCATTTTGCAACATCTTCCTCTACTTCATCTACCAACAAAATATGATGACACATCTGAGTCCATAGTATTAGAGCTTTGTAAAGAAGTGGATGCAGTTTCATGAAACTCCACACTTGAGTAACGGCGTGCTTGGACTCTACTTACTTCCTTTAATTCTAATACTACCTCATTGATTGTAGGCCTATTCTTAGAAGAAGGTGAAGTACAAACCACGGCTATATTTGCCACTTTCAACAATGCATCTTTATTATAATTTTCATGTAAATTTGGATCTGCAATGTTCTCTATGCCATCCTTTAATAGGGACGCCCTTACCTGACAAAAACAATAGCTTATAATATTAGTATCAATTTTTAAGATTGGATAATTTGAATTTTCAAAGTCCATAACTATTTTGAAATAGTAATAAAAAAATTCTATTTTTTCTATATTTAATTTGAATTCTTCAAAAAGAAAAACTCTTTATAATTACCCAACTAGTGATTTGTATGTGTTCACTATTAGATGTTGAATCATCTACAAAGTGAGGACATTTTCCACTAATAATCTCCATCAAAACAATCCCAAAACTATAAACATCACTCTTTTCAGTGAGTCGACTTGTAGTATAATATCTGTAAAACAAACCAAATAATAAGTCTATACTTATCATTATATTTTGAATAATTAAAAGAAATATACACTATTTTAAAAGAAATTCTCAACCTTCTATCTAGAGTGTTTAGATAACAATTAATAATCTTGTAAGAAATCCTCAAACTCCTCTTTTAATGACTCAAAAGCATAAATGATTCTCTTGAAAAAAGTATTTAACCTCTCATTTTGTATGTCTAAGGCACAAGTGATTTGATCAAATTGCTCTGGTATAAGATTTAAGGAATCTTGCAGCTCAACACCTTCTTAGTGGAGAAGAATTACAGATGTTACAATAGTGTCGTATGCTAAGATTATGCATTGATAATGAAGTTATGTGAGACCTTTTCCCTGTCTTAAGGGTAACTGGGTGTGAGAATACACTCATATACTAAGATTATGCATTGATAATGCAGTTATGTGAGACCTTTTCCCTGTCTTAAGGGTAACTGGGTGTGAGAATACACTCATCTACTAAGATTATGCATTGATAATGCAGTTATGTGAGACCTTTTCCCTGTTTTAAGGGTAGTTGGGTGTGAGATAAACAGGGCAGGGACAGGTTTTTTACATCAAACTTGAATTTGGTGGATTATAAGAGTTTTTGGATTAAAAATTCTTAAGTAATACAGATATAATTCAATTGAAATCAATAAAGAAAAGCAAAGCATATTTACTCTGGATCTAGATATCCAGTGGTACCCTTTACAAGGGTACATACGTGTGTAGCTCCATCCAATGGTCCCATTCTTGACAACCCAAAATCTGCTATTTTTGCTTCCATTTGGTCATTCAACAAGATGTTGGAGCTCTTTACATCTCTGTGAATAATGCTTGGCTTGCATCCTACTTGCAAATATTCCAATCCTGGTAAAACATGAGCAAAAGTTAGAACCCATGATAGCTTTTTAGTTTTCTTTCCCATTCTAGAGTATTTATTTCTAACCTTGTGCAGCATCTAACGCAATGTTGAGTCTTCTTTCCCAGTCCAGATGATTTCTTGAAGAAGTTTGACCTGAAACCAAGCAACGCAGACTTTTGATTATGCAACCAGAGAACATTCCTCTAAAACCATACAATTGAGCAATGATGTGAAGCATACCATCAAGAAAATTTCTTAGGTCTCCATTAGACATGTATTCGTATATAATAACCAAATTTGGTGGTTCTTTGCAGTAACCCATGAATTTCACTAGATTCTTGTGATGTAATGTGGAGAGAATCTCTACCTGCAGCGGTCAATGAAATTGAAAGACTCATAAGTTGGAGAACAGATCTCCTGCAGCAGCAATTGTTCTTAGTTTCGATTATAATGATCAAAGATATTAAAGATTTTACTGGTGCTGTTTTTGAATTTGATTATTTGAATTTTTTTATAAATATTTCAATTAAATTCACATTCTATAATCTATTATTCAGATATTGCATTCAGATCTTACTCCATAATTTCTATCATTTTATGGTGGATCATAGAGTGTGATCTAAAATGTTGATAATTTTTTTTCTTTTAATCAAATTTAAAAACAACAAATAAAATGACATAAATTGTATAAATCTACTCACATTAATTGATATTAAAGAATCTAAACTTTTAATAGTGCTATGATATTGCTATTAAGATTCAACTGTGTAGTTTCCACGTCAAACTCATTGACTTATATTTCCTACTTATCAATTGATGAGCTAAAGTGGCTCTATCATAAGTGATTCACAAGACACCATACTTGCTGAAGGTTTTGTAAATGGGACCACAAGCTAAGTGAGCTTAAACTTAGAGGAAACTCCATGGTTAAGCGTGCATGGATTAGAGTAGTGCTAGGAGGGGCGACCTCTGAGATGTTCAATGCTTCACCTCTGTTAGCATCACCTAGATGTAATAAGTGCTAAATAGAACATTCGTTCTCATGAGAAATAGGTCCTTATAACTTTTTATTCATAAAATATGAATTAATGAATTTGACCTAAAAACTATACAATTAAATTCTAATAAAAATACCATAATTAACTTACTGTAAATAAAAAATAAAAAATCTCCTACCCTATCATCTTAAACAGTGCTAGAAACTAAAATTCTTTTAGTTTAAAATATTAAAGGTTATGAATGAGAGACCTCAGTAGAAAACTCCCTGGCACCTTGATGTGATTTATGAGACAAGATTTTGACGGCCACATCCTTGTCTTGAATGTGACCAAGAAAAACAGATCCATATCCTCCTCTTCCAATCTCCGTCTGGAAGTTGTTAGTCATAACTCTTACCTCTTCGTAACTGAATGATCGACATCCATCAAATTTGTCAAGATCTAAAGGCCCTGTGTCAATTTTCGCTGCATTTTGTCCCAAAGATTTTTTTTAATCAAAATGAAGACCCAAAATTAAAGAGCAAATGTTGAAGGGAAAAATGATTTAAGTTGACTTACCTTCCGGAATTTTTGTACTTGATTTAAGTTTGATGAAGATTAATATTCCAGTAATGGTTATAAGTGTTGCAACCCCTGCTACTATTAACCCATCAACTAGTGTTTTTCTATTCTGTCTTTTTTTGGTATCCTTGCAAATGCCTACTTGACAGAGTTTCTCATTGCCATAAACACTGCAAAATTTAACAGAAATATCAAACATATAAATCTATCATACGGAGAATGTGATTACTGATTGATTCAAATTTCGAGAAGAGAAACTTGCCTCAGAATGAGTTTTCCACGTTGCCTTTTCTCAGAGAGACCCATTGGCACTGATCCGTCTAAGTCATTGTCTGCCAAATTCCTATATCCCGAGAAGAAAAATTGTCATAATACTGTACATAGTATAAGTAATATGGCATAAGTTAGAAATACCCAGATGCATATGTTACAACTCACAGTTGTTTAAGATTGGACAGTGTAGTCAGAGCATCTGGTATAGAACCACTCAAATTATTTCTTGCCATGTCCCTGCAATGAAGAATAAGAATACAGTTTTATGAATATCAAAAGAAACAACACACAAAGTATATGACATAGAAAAAATATATTTATGAATTAAAAACCAGACCCACATCAAACATCACTGAATCAATGCTTAATATGTGATGTTCAAGCGTGGCCTTATATTGACTTTGAACAAGCTAACAATTCTAAAATAGAATGTGGGTAGTAAGGATTTGCTACTGACAGCTTAACAAGAGCAGAGAGATTGGCGAAGCTTGAAGGTATGGTGCCATTCAGATGCTTGTTGGATAGTGTCCTGCACGTTAAATTTCTTCATCCTTAATGAAAATTCGATGGTACTAGAGAGACAATACACAATCAAATCAAGATACTAATTGTTCCCTTGGATAACTTGGTATCACATAAACATCATTAACACCATTAAGTGAATGCTAATGTTTACACTGCAATAATCCTTGGTGAGGAGTCTTGATTGCAATCCACCCAATCCCAACTATAATTCTGTGGAAGACAGGGATCACCCATCCACTCTCCCTCCAGATTGAAGTGCCTCACAATGTCAGCAAGTGCATTAACTGTAAAACTGATAATGTTTTAGTATGCCATTCAATTTTTTTTAATGAAAAAATATCATATAACAATTTAAAACAATATGGGGTTGACCTCATATTGTAATGGTAAAAAAGTGATATTATTAATTATGTCAGCAAGGTTCAAATTCTATGGAGATGAAGAAAGAAAGAAGAAAGAAGAAGAGAAGACAAGGAGATGGGGTCACGAAAGAAGAGGGACGTGAAGAAAGAGGATACATAGTAGAAGGACATGTAAGAAGAGGGAGGAGGAAGGACACATAGCAGGAGGACGTATAAAAAGAATGAGGAGAAATGATGTTAAAAAAGAAGAACACATATAAAAATGAGGAAACTTTCATGCATTAATACCATAACATCACCTATAATAAGAACCAGACTAAAAATCCTTACACTTCATTTTAAAAAATACAAACCCTCTTCACTTTTAGTTCCATTCTTGTGGAGCCAGACTAAAAATCCTTATACTTACATTTAAAAAAATTAAAGCAATACAAACCATCTTCACTTTTAGTTCCATTGTTGTGTAGCCACCTATACTGATAGATATCGAAGGCATTGATAATGGCACCCGTGCTCGATTGATTGGTAGGATCGAGAGAAAATTCCACATTTTCCAAGCTATCAGCTTTCATGGGTCCATACTTGACAACATTCGCATCGAGGTAGTTATCTAATGTCACAGTAGACCATGAATATCCATTGATACTTATATTGAACTCCCTTATTGCATTAACTTCAAGTTCCTCTACTTCAGCAAAGCACATCACAAATAAGTATTCACCAGTCTCTGGAACACTCGAATTCCATCTGATATTTCCCACACTTTTGTTGGGGCTCACCAAGGCGGTTTCTAACACAGCTGATGGTATTTGGAACTCCTCTGTGGAAGGAATGAAATTTGTCGTATTCTTAAAAACTGTATTATTTATTTTTCCCTTTATCCACAGCCTATCAAATTTATCATCTGGGTATCTGCACAAAACAACTTTGAAGTCAATAGCATAATATATGGGAATCTTTTTAATTAAATTAAATATCATGTGTAAATCAATTTATTCATATTATTTTATTAGATTGTCAGATAGTTTTTTATTAATGTTTTGGATTACACTTTGTGATCTTTCATTGCGATGAAAGAGTGCATAAAGATAAGAAAATGATAGTCCACTAAGTGTGGTCCAGAAAAATTAGATAGAAATTACACAATAGAATTGAGAAATGATAGCATAAACAATATAGATTCTAGAAATCTAATATCATTAATTGAGATTAATGGGTTAAAACATAAAGTTTTCATATGAAGATCCAAATTCAACTTTTAAGTCAATAGTTGTTTATATTACACATTGTCTCTCTCTTACTTAGCATAGATGTTCATTCCATGGGTTTGAAACTAATTGGTTAAAACATTGGGTTTTTATTGGAAAGGTCCAAATGCAACTTTGAAGGTAATACTTGTTTATATATCTCTCTCACACCCACTCAACCTCACACATACAACTTCTTAAGTAGCATAGATATCATGTCAATGAGGGGGTATGTGCACAAAGATGGGGGACCAAAAAGTTGCCACTCAACTTTTTTGTCCCCAAAAATGACATGGCATGTGGCGTATGCTCTAGGGTGTACACCTTATGGTTTAGTGTGCTCGAGCCTAAGACTTGGGCACACCAAGCCTATACGACATACACCCTATAGATAGCAGGCCATATATTTTCCATATGTCATACACCATATGTAAAATATTACATATTTCGAATTTGCATCCTCAAACCCCCATTTGCTTGGTTGCAGCCACTTGCAAGGAGAGGGTTTCAGAGTTTTGGAATTGCATATGCAATATTAGAAGTCAATTTTTCTTTGTAGGTGCATTGGATCATCACAAATATACCGCCAAGATGTCAAGGAGATTGAGGAGGTGAGTATATTTATGTTTTTAACTTCTTTTTGTAATTAAGACATAAGTTTAATTAGAGTTTTAGATTTAAAAATTATTTTCATTTTCATAGAAACACAAGAAAATCTTTTAAACCAAATTGAAAATTAAAAAAAAAATCAATTAGAGGCTTTGATTGGGAGGTTGAAAGAATCTATTGGAACAAATCCCCCTTTTGTTCTTAATAAGTGGTTAGAAAGACCATTGTCTATGCACCACCCAAAATGTCCTATTTATTCTAACAATTAATTAATTAGAAAATACTATATTTATTATATTTCAATTAATTAATTTTTAATTTTAATTAATTAATAAATACAAGTACATTTTATGTGCTACATAGACATTGCCCACACAAGGGATCATTCTAGAAACCCCTCTTTAGTCTCAATAAATGGAGTCACATAAAAGAGACCTCATCCTCATCTTCCACATTAACACCCAACATTAATGTCAGAAATTTTTTGGATGTTTTCAATTCAAAACATGCAGATCATGAAGAACAGATGTTGAAAATTTCACCAAAATCTGTTGTGTTTTCGGATTTTTCAAATTTGATCGATAGTACATTTTATGAAAGATAGCCACGTCCAAGAAAAAATAGTAGAAATCATAGTAGAAATGAGAGAAAGAAACTACCTTAGACCGGATTCTGACAAAGCTCCATAATCGATGTGCACTGTGCTCATTAAAGAGAGATGTTGTCCTACAACCTCATACATGGCAGGCATGAGCGGGCGAAATTCCAAGGTTGAAATGAAAGGAACATCATCCGTACTGCGACCTAAACACACATTAACAGAGGGACCTCTGGCCATAGTGTTTATCCCGTTGCAAAAGCTCTTGTTACTGCTCTTTATTACAACAGTGGCCCAAAAATTAGCGTCCAACAGCAATTCAAATTGTGGCTGTGAATGACGGCCATCATAGTTACCATACAAGAAACAGGCACGAATTAAGTATTTCCTTCCCCGCACACCTGGTAAATTGTAGCAGTTTCGCTTGCCTTGAGGAAAACTGCGAAGATGTTGCAATGACGATGGCAACTCCAGCGACTGATCTGTAGAAATGGCCTTTTTTTCACCTGTGTTAATGTACTCATCATCTGAGCTCCAGCTAACGCCACGTGGACCATAATATCCCCCTGCTCCTCCACAATCCAGGCTGATGAATCCTGCACATAATATAACATCTTGCCTGTAGCAAATTTCTAAAATTCATAATCATTATTTGAGGGTTTTTTGTTTTTTTTCTGAGTAGATTGTGTGGAGTTTTTCATCAATAAATGATATAAGAAAACATAAAGAAAAAACAAAAAATCATCTTTTTTTGATAGATCAGGGAGTATGATCCGAAACATTTTAAAATATGATCTGAAATATTAATAACAAAAATTTAAACATAATCTAAAAAAAATCTGAAAGAAACATTAATCTATAATAAATTTAACCTCTAACTTGTACTGAACTGAATATGACATCTAATTCTACACACCTATTTCAAAAATTGTAGTGAATATCTAACCTGTTTGTGCATGCAGAACGCCGCATATTGAAAAAGCCAACAGAAGTTTGAAGTTAAGTGTCTTTAAAATTGCTCTGGCCATTCCAACTGAGTAATCTGTGACCGATCTTCAATGCTTGGTATTTGAGAGAGTGAAAAAATATGAGTGCAGATAATTGACTATTGAGTTGAGATCAGTAGTTAGTATATTGAGTACCTAATAATTATATGCGTCCAAAAGTCTCCCAAAATATCCAAATTTTTCAATCAGGGAACACAGACTTACCTTTCAAACAGTGTTCACAATGAGTGTGAAATTTACATGATAGATAGCAAAGTTGGAATAATGAAAAGGTGGGTAATAATGTGTTGTAGGTATTTATATGGTGGGAGTTTAATCCGAAGTAATGAAGAGGTGGGCAATGTTGTGTTGTAGGTGTTTGTATGGTTGAGTGTGGAATTTGATTTCAATTGAAAAAAAAATGTATGTTAAAGATTGTCATCCTTACCTTTTTTTTTTCCTTGAAACATTGACTTTGGAAATTCAATTATGTTAATTTAGGTTTACTATTATTATCAGTCTCTCTCAAATTAATAGACAAAATTTTGATCTTTGGTTTATCAATGAATAAAATAAAAGTTTTATTTTTTTATTCTAAATTTTGACAAATATGTTCTAATAATAATCAATTGAAAGGTAGTTGTACGAGTGATTTGTTTCATGTTTTGATTGCCTTTACGTATATAATGTCCACTCTACAATTTTTGTCTCAACTTTTTATCATTTTCTTGTGATGAACAATGAAATGTAAGAATTTTTTTGCTTTTGTTTCAATATTATATTTCTTTATTTAATATAGTATCTTTCAATGTCATCATTTTTCACAATCTTGATGTTATTGAAATGACATTTAGTTGGTAAGATAGAGGATCAACAATTGTAAAGATAATAGAAATAATTTTGAATTAAAGGAGGAGTGGGAGAAGGAGACGATGGAACCCTTGGCAAAGGCAAAATTGGGGAAGACGATGACGATGGTGATGGGTTACGTGTTGATGTGGGATATGTGGAGTGTAATACCCCTCCATAGTTTTCTTTTAGTTTAATTGGTTAGACTCTTTTAGGCCACTTTTCACGTGTGTATAAACCCTCAGGTAGATTTGATATTATGTATATTTATGTTTATGGTTTCACTAACCTCATACTTGCATGTGTATAGTTGGCGTGTATATTTTATATTTCAGTTTGATGTGCTTGATATGGTTGAGGGACAAAGTCGTAGTTGCTTGCGAGACCCACACGATCGGATAATCCCCATCATTGTTTGTTATATATTTATACATATATGTACATGCTCGTCTTTTATGTAGGATTTTAGGTATCGAGTATCGGCTTCTCTTAATTGTCAAGATGAGTGTGCCCTATCGCAATATCTCAATGGTAAGAGAGGGGAGATAAAATACAAGTGCAATCCCAACCCAAGCCATTGATTGTCTTAGAATAATGGACAAGTATCTATTTTTCTACCTATCTGAATTCATCACTTTGTGACGTAAATTTGTGAGTCCACCCTTGAGTTTGTTTGTTATTTGAATTAGTTGATTATCATGTGTTGTAAGTCATGTGAGTTTTTTTTGTATAGTTTATTTGGTTAAAATAATTAAATTAAGATTAACTATGAGATAAGAATAATTATATCTTATGAAAATCAAAATATTAAATATAAAGATATTTAATTATTGAGAGTTAATTAAATACACGTCTTTAATTAAAATGACTTAATTAAAAGTCTAATTTGGAATAGAAGAGTTTAATTAATTATAAAATCTAAAATTGAAAGTATAGGCATAATTAATTAATTTAATATTTAATAACCCTCCCCTACCAAATAATGATCCCCAAAACAATCCAGAACCACTTCAAAACCCTCAATCTTTAGAAGATTTGATACAGGAGAATTTGAACACTATACGAGGCCTTCAAAACACGTATCAGAATATACCTACGTTAGCTCCTATGCTTGCCACCCTAAATACCATTGTTGAAAACATTGACACCCTTACACAACAACATAATGCTGCTCTTCATTGGTGTGATGATATGCATGCCCAATTTGATGATGAGCTTGACCATGATGGGGTTGCGGCCCTTAATATAACTAAGGAAGATATAGCCTCCCTTTTTGTTAATCCTAAAACTGGATTAAAAATTGACCCCAAAAAACCCAAATTATCAATAAAATGGTGCACAAATGAAGCAATGCGCACACACTTTTGGGATCGCTGGTGGATGGTTTTTGATAAACCACCCCATAACAATTTGGAGCTCCTTTTTTGTTTCATTAAAAAATTGTATGCTGAGTTTGTTCTTGATCACAATGTTAATTATTGGAGAATGAGGCCCAACATGGGCGTAGGCGGAGGAGCTCCTCAGACTAGGCCATTTGCCCAATGCAAAAAGGCCACTACCTTTGTCCCCCCCACTGATGTCACACCCTCTCCTCTAGTGCAGCATCCAGATATCATTGCAGAGGCTGCCTCACAGAGTATTAGGGCCATTCATTTGCTGAGTGATCAGTTGATCACACAGACCAGGTCATTGTTGCCTCCTGGGGTGGATGATACTGGCACATCAACATCTAGCCAGAGTTCACATGTATGCGAGCCCCATATTTGCATTATATGCAAGAATATGTGCCACAAACAGCTTATTGTTACTAATACATATCAGTATGTTATTGATGAGGAGGATATAGGAGACACGATTGCATAGGCTGCAACACCTCATGGAGCATCTACATCTCATGAGAGTGCTCAGGAGGGGTACGCAGAGCCATGGGCTCTTGTTGATACAGTAAGAGTAAATATTATAAATAAATTTGTCACATGACTTATTTAATTTAAAAATAATTTATTTATTTAGATTAGTTTTAATGATTGCATGCACTTATGTATATATTTTTTTTCCATTTATGTTCAGTCGATGAAAGAGGAGGAGTTGAGATAGGTGGATGACTCCACACTTTTGGCCATTTCATTTGGCCTTGACACCTATACGGTATATTATAAATTATGTACCCATTAGGTTTTTATATCATTTGGTGTACATGCTTAAATCTCTATCAATTAGAGCAATAAAATTCATACATTTACTAATATATTGTCATCTTATTAAACTCTTGTAGGCTACAACTGATGTTAGTGGGGGGCACAAGGGGGTTCCTTCTTCATGTGTCGACAAAGGAAAGGTAATTAATTATTTAAGATTAATTATCCATGCATATGTATGCCACTTGTGTGTCTAGTAATAAATATTTTACTTGCACACTTTATTGTATAGGGTGCGGCTCTTGACTATGTCCCAACACGGGTTCAGGAGCCTAGGCTAATAGGCATCTTGATTCAGAGTGATAACCTGATTGTATGTAGACTTTTACATATTGTTATTTGTATTTTGTAACTAGAGTTGTTATGATGAAGTACATTTATATATAATTGACAATCTTTTTACTCTCATAGGTTACTCCCAGTGTGAGGGAGGGCCCACAAGAATCTTTCATATCTTTGATGACCCAGCCCACTATTCTAGAGGAGGGATCAGCAGATGTAAGTTTTAATTTTAGTTCAATCAATTTGTAATTTTATTATGCTATCATCCTATTTTGTAGATTTATTACTCTATGTTGCACCACTCTACTAATCTCATTATTGCAAATATATATTTTTAGATCGGAGTTGGTATTGTTGGCATGGTCCCTTCGCTACCAAAGACTTATGCTAGGACACCTGATCATGGTAGGCGATCAAGAGACCAGGTACAAATATTTGTATTTAGTTATAATTTTAATTAAATTAGTGTTTGAATTATGAATATATATATATATATATGTGTGTGTGTGTGTGTGTGTGTGTGTGTGTGTGTACAAATCATATAAACTAAGCAATCTAACTTGGGTTTGAACTCATTTTTGATGCAGGATCAATCAGAGCCAAACACTTCTTCAAAGAGGCTACATTTTGATGACCCCCCTACGACATAGGATGTAGTTTTAGTTTTGTGGTCATTTAGAGATGCCACTTGGCACATTTTGAGATGGCATATATGCCACATTGTACACCTTGAAACATTGACTTTGTAGACATTTTGAAATGGCATGTGCCATATTTGTATATGGGGATACTTTTGATACATTTGATACTTTCTATATATAGAACATGTTCATTTTTATGTTATATTTGTGTCATCTTTTATATACATATTTATTATTCATGTTTATGGAATTGAGTGGTGAAGTTATATCTTGACTATGACTATAATTATGATTTAAATTATATCTTGTTGAAGTTACATTTGTTTTTCTTTACTCTGGAATACCCTATTCATGGAGCTTATTATGTTTGAGGTTTAACTTCTACAGATTTCCTATGTTCTTATGTTTCATACCATTATACCTCCCACCCAAAGGGACAGTCAGTCTCTTCAGATTTACAAACCACCTCTATAAATGTTAACTTCCTCAATCAGAACACAACTGGACTCGTGTCTCAGAAGATCGCTACCCAATCGTGCTTAGTGCACATTGGGGTCACTTGGGTTGAGCGTGGTCATGAGCATTCCATTGACTCCGTGGGCGGAATAGGGTTGTCACTAGTGTTTACCTGGTCAACCAGAGCTAATGGAGTAGACGGTTCGATGCTAGGACACACGGTTTGAAAGATACACTGCTGAGCTACTTTCAACTGACCCTCACTGCAAGTTTTGGCATTGACTGAGATTGCCTTTCCAAATGCAAATGAAGTCGAATCACCCAAAATTGAGAGAGGTTATTGTAGACGTCAGAAATATGATCATGTAGCCCTAGATGGTTTGTCGATACCTCTCACGAGGTCCAAGATATGAGCCTCAGAAGATTTCTACCCAATCGTGCTTAGTGCACCTTGGGGTCACTTGGGTCGAGCGTGGTCACGAGTGTTCGAGTGACTCCATGGGCAGAATGACGTTATCACTAACATTTACTTGGCCAACCAAAGCCGATGGAGCAAACGGTTTGATGCCAGGATGGATGGTTTGAAAGATACACTGTTGAGCTACTTTCAACTGACCCTCACTATAAGTTTTGGCATCAACTGAGATCGCCTTGCCAAATGCAAATGAAGTCGAATTGCCCAAAATTGAGAGAGGTTATTGTAGACCTCAAAAACATGATCCCATAGCCCCTAACAGTTTGTCAATACGTCTCATGAGGTCCAAGATACAAGCCTCGAAAGATCGCTGCCTAATCGTGCTTAGTGCACCTTGGCGCCACTTGTGTCAAGCGTGGTGGTGAGCGTTCCATTGACTCTGTGGGCGGAACGGGGTTGTCACTGGTGTTTACTTGGCCAACCGGAGCTGATGGAGTAGATGATTTGATGCCAGGATGGATGGTTTGAAAGATACACTGCTGAGCTACTTTCAACATTAACGCCGACAGTACCAAGGTCATACCCGCTGTCAAATCCAGGCCTATGACATGCAAAATGAGCAAAGCAAGTGAAATGAAGGGAAGTATGGATCAAATAGCGAAGGTGCATCAAATCGAATCAATATCATAATAAATGCAAAAAATACTGTTACAGACAAAAATATTTGCATATTAATGGGAAAGAGTGGGAAGAGCTTCTTGGACCCATGATAGAAGTTACAGATAAGGAGGAAGAGCTAGGAAGGGGAAAGTGGCAAAGGAAAGAAGTAAGATATGTGTGTGAGCATATGTCAGATGATGATGATGAGTACTCACCATCTGCTAGTAGCTCAATTCGTGACAGAAGCTCTTCAGTGCACATGTACACTGACAAAAAAAATTTAGATAGAGAAGTAACAAGTGTTGTGGAATTATCCACAGAGCAATGTGAAATGAAGCCTCAAATTGGTTCATTACCAGGTAAAGAATTTGGTCATGCACTTCATTCTAGCACCACAAATATTTCTATTAGAAATGCCTATTCATCAATGGCCTTGCATTTATGAGACTTGGGAAACCAGGTTACTCATGTTGGGCATTATCCTTCAATTGTAATTTCATTGCCACCTTTGGCAAGGCAGTCTCACTCCTCATTTTACAATAAAGGGAAGCCATCTATGGTCCAAGGTTTTAATTCAACTGACAAGTGGAGAGCTTCTCAAGGTACTGATCTCTTTTTTAGATAAGTTCCTGATTCATCTCAAGGTTCTCGTTTAGGTGACTAATTCCTTGGAGGTCCACAAATAGACCCATTGATTTCCCAATTTTGTAAAAGGGTAGATCCAATTTTGGAAAGAGAATCCCAATTGAAGAGAAATCAAAATTCCAGTGAGCATAAAGTTATTGCAGATCCAATGGGTGTATCTCCTCCACTAACAAATATAACTACTTCCAGAGACTTGAGTTTAAATGGAGACTATCTATTCCCAAACATGCCCCAGTTGAGCAGATGAACCATATGTTGCTTGAGTAAAGAAGATAGCATGGTTTATTAAAGCATCTGCATTATCCCACTTGCTATCAGTTACTACTTTTTGAGTGGCTTGCCAGCTGCTTCTGTGCGGCATTTTTGTAATATATAATGTCCTCATGCAAGTACATGCCAGTTTTTGTAAACATTTTCTGTTGTAAAGGGTTAGTGAGCAATATCAAAGAAAAGGTTCTTGCATGTATTATTTAGACACATATCAATTAGGAAACCATTTTTCTCCTATTACATGGCAGAAATGCCTAGATTCACTTGGTCGGTATCAATAGGCAGCAAGATGAGGGAAGAAATATTTGTGAAGAGGAAGTACAAATGTTACTGTCCAAAACCATTTGGAGAGTAATATTCTTCTCCTGATTGTAATAAGAAACTCAAAATTTAGAAGACAACAAATAGCTGGGGCATTTATTTCCTATGACCTATGTCAATTTTAGTTCAATTCCTATTAATGATATTCTCAATGTGTAAAAATAAACTAATGTGTTATTTTAAAATGGTGTTGGTTGAAATTTATGAACATATGTCAAATATCCATTTTTTCCAGAATTTGAAATAGAACCAGTGGTAATATAATCAAATTTGTGAATTTCACATCCAATCATTGGTTGTTAATCAAAAGCACAACACAATAATATTTTTGAACCGATAAACAATCTTAGTCTTACTTCAATCCTACTCTCGTGTATGTGGGTTCTTGGAGGTATCTACTGAACAATGTGTGGATCTATAATGTCCCTATCCAGGACCTTACTCACTTTTCTTAAAACTCCTAATTAGAATTTAGATTTATAATGCCTGTTGTGATATTATTTAAGTTTGCCTTGCTCCTTACTAATTAATATTGTAATGAATTGGTTATCCTTCCCCTTCTCTCTCTCGCCTACTCTCTCCCCTTCCCCTTCTCTCTCTCTCCTACTCTCTCCCCTTCCCCTTCCCCTTCCCCTTCTCTCTCTCTCTCTCCTACTCTCTCTCCTTCCCCTTCTCTCTCTCCTACTCTCTCTCTCTCTCTCTCTCTCTCTCTCTCTCTCTCTCTCCCTTCACCTTCTCTCTATCTCTCCTACTCTGTCCCCTTCCCCTTCTCTCTCTCTACTACTCTCTCCCCATCCCCTTCTCTCTCTCCTACTTTCTCCCCATCCCCCCTCTCTCTCTCTCTCTCTCTCTCTCTCCTCATTTTCTCTCTTCCTCTCTCAACCCCCGCCACCTTCTCACTCTCTCTCTTCCTCAATGGATGCCAATGAATTTTTTAAATGGCTGATTGATTTCCTTTACTTCTTTCAATGGCCATCCATGATTTTTCTGCAATCTTCCAACCTTTCATACATAGTTGTAAAATATATATTAATATATTATTTATATAAAATAATATATAATATATGATCTATAATGTAACATTTAATATTAATATATATTAAATAATATTTAATGTAAAATGTATATTATACAATATTTAATATATAATTGATATTATATAATATTTAATATATAATTGATATTAAATAATATTTAATATATATAATATATAATTTAATACATATCTAATCTATAGTTTTTGATATATAATATATCATATGAAGGATGGAGAAATGGGAGGGAGAAAGGGGAGGGAAAAGTGAAAAATCCAAATTCTGTCGGCATTTTTGGGTACCTGATTAGGCTCAGTATTGCTTTGTGCACCAAACCTACATGGTCAACTATTGAAATGTCTCAAAAACACATTTTTCCCCTGTTTCTCTGAGTTCCACACTTCGACCATGTAGCTAACAACTTTTTTTTCACCAGAATTTGATGAAACGAAAAGGGTATCTTAAGGAGATTATCAACTTTCTATTGATATAATTGCTATCAAATTTTGAATTTGGTAAGTAATTATTAGTTATTTTCTAATTGAGTTACCTCTAAAGTGCTGATTTATATACTGATTGAAAAATGACTATAACTTTCAAATGGTATAACATTTTTGAAATCTAAAAAATGTGTCACATTCTATACTTCGCCTACTATAAGAAATTTTTTTTTTTTGAATTTTGTAAAGTTTTGAATGAGTTAAGATGGTCGGACACGGGAGTTTTTTTAATTCTAAAAATGTTGTAGCAGAAAATTCATAATTAATTGTTTTTTTGGAATATAATTACAAATAAATATGCGTCACATTTGGGCATGAGTCTACTACTTATATATAAAATCTTATAATAAAATATTATCATTTGATTATGATTAAGGTGGTTAGACATACACCTACTTATTCTTTTCCAGAAATTTTTGTACTGCTGCATTGAAATGTATACTTTTCACCAATCATAATAACTTTTTTTCAAAAAAGGCCTAGTAGTTTAGAAACTGCATTCAATTTTCTACAGATTCTATTCTTACAACTTTTTGATATTAGGTTGATAGCTAGTTGAAATTTTCACCTTAAGTTGACTAACCCTGATTTGTTGATTTTTCATTGCCACTTAAGGGCATAGTTTGGCCCCTCATGATCTTGCACATACCCATTAATTAAATATTAATATACAATTTAAGTTGTACACTCAATTTGATAAAATTGAATTAGAAATTTAAGTTGAAGGTTGAGTTAAGGCTTATTAAGTGAAAAGTGCATATACTACTTATTATAATTAATTAAATATGCAAAAAGGAAGTTAATAAAAACAAGGTTAGGAAGTTGAGTTAGAAGTTGATAATTGGAAAAGAGCATATTTTATTATTAAAATTAGAATTAATCATGCAAAAAGAATTTGATAAAAAATGAGGTTGTAATTAATTTCTTATTTTGACGATTTCGAGTTAAGTAATTCTTTTATTATTTTCGAGTGGAGTTTGTCTTGTTTTTAGGGTTGCATGTTTTGTAAACCTAGCTTGTCAAGCTTTCTATATTAGGGAGTTTTTGGGTTATTAATTCATAATCTCTACTAGATTTTGGAGAATCATGGTGTTTGGAAGTTAAAGAATTATTTTAAAGCTTGGATTTTGGGGAGTCTTTGATTTGGCTTTATTTGTTGCATCCAGTTGGGGGATTTTAGGTAGGGTTTGCAAACCTATGTTTATCATTCTTTTGAAACAATTATATATTTTGTGATGGGAATTGATTGTTGAAAATTATTGTTTTATTTTGATGGAGAATTATGGTTTGATTTTTCATTATTTGCAGTTTGAATTAGTTATTAAATTACTTGTGCAAAAAACTCAGAATTTATTTGAAAAATAAAAGGAAAAACTTGAAATTAATTTAGTTAGGATTTGTTGGCATTTGTTGTTGAAACCCTAGGTATTAAATCAAATTAAAATAGATATATAATATTTGTATATGAGCATAGTATTTTTATAAAATTAAAAGAAAGTAGTTAAGAATATATAAACGGAGGAAAAGATATTAAATCATGAATTAGAAAACCAATGGAAAAATAAATGTATATGTATTTGAAATATATATATATATATATATATATATATATATATATATATATATATATATTCAAATTTTTATATATTAAAAAAAATATTTATTTATTATTTTCTAGATTTAAAAATAAAAAAATGAAAATTATTATTTATTAATTTTTAGATTTAAAATTAAAAACTATAATTATTAATTTATTTTAAAAAAATAAAATTGATTGATTTTTATTACATGTGGGTTTTCATATTAATATTTTCATTTATATTTATATTTTAAAAAATTAATAACATTATTTTATTATTAAATACATGGTGTCTTGATATGCATGGAGATTTTATTTAAATACTTATTTAAAAAGTATATATGGATGAGATTTTATATGAATGTTTTCTTAATAAGTCAAACTAGACCTTAATAAACAAAATTGACTATTCTTCAACAATTGAAACTTGTGTTATGGTTTGACTAATTGGTATATTCTATTGCCTTATTTGACAGTGTTTATTTGGAGAAATTACATTGGCTTTAGGAGTGGTACACCAGAGCTTTGGGGGTTTGTCTTATATGTGACATGTGCAGTTTTAGTATGTTTGTAATGTTGGCTTGGTCACGATTATTTTTTAACCAACCTGATTTCTTAAACTTATTATTTTGTGAACTCTTTGAGAGGGTGTGAACTATACCATATTATGGTTTGAGAACCAACTTGTAATTGTGGGATTTTGGTTTGATGACCAGTGTGAGTTCTAGTTATCTTTTATGGAATTGAAAAATTGATTATCATGTTTTATATGACTTGTGAGATTTATTTGTGATCTATGAGTCTAGGGGAGGCTAAATAGGTGCATCTTAAGGGAGTGGCTTACAATAGGGGCCTGGGGGCCAAAGAGGCCAGTACAAGGGTAACCTTTTGTAAGTTTGTTAATAAGTGATAACTTAATAATAAAATTTAGGAATAAAATTAAATACAAGATTAATTATGGATGCATCGCCCTTGTCTCAAGTGCTTGTATAGGCTAAGAATAAGAATGAGATGATACCTAGAGAGTAGGTATGATTAAAATTCCTCATTTTCATGGGAGGGTATTATAGTTCCACGTGGGTCATATTGAGGGTTTAGGGACCAGAGTGGCCAGTCTAGGGTAACTCAATGCTTGAGGTTTCAAGGTCCAGTTTGACCAGTCAAGGGTAACTCAAGTAGATGACCATGTGATGACACTACCATAGTATGTAGCCGAAGTCTCCTCCATAGTTTTCTACATTTGCCTCCCTAGTGTAGGAGCACCTAGGGTGAAAAAGCCCTTATTTTGATTTGGTGTGTTCTCTCTTAGTTGCTTAGGTAGATTAGGAAGGATTAGGAATATTTTGAAGTGGTTAGGGTTTTTAAGTTAGGATTTGGAAGCTTTTTTCATCCACTTCTTTGTAATGTCCTAGAGGACAATATGAGTCAAAATGTGGAATGAACCCTCTATATGTTTAGGAGGTCATTTTGGAAGTGTTTTGAGTCCTAGGAAATGACATTAGGGTTTAGGTGATATAGACTTGGTGGCAAAAACAAGAAAAGTCAAATTTTCCAAGAGATGTAAAAAATTGCTCAAAGCAACAAATGGAACTTTTGAAAAGTTGCTCGACAACTTTGTCCAAAAGTTGGGTTTCGTCCAAGAGGATGAAATAGGTCAGTTAAAGCGGTTGATTTGAAGAGGGGAAGACTATTTAAGGACTCCCATGGTGAAATTTCAAGGTTAGATGCCAATTTTTTTTAAAAGTTCACTCATTGTAAGGTTGCAGAGATAGATTGTGATAGTATACTGAGCATTTTGGATTGCTTAGACAAATAGATGAATTCACAATATTTATTTCCTTGATAATTAGTTAGTGTTTTTCAATTCTATATGGTACAAGTTTAAGAGATAAACTCGATTCTTCATTGTAAATTTAATTTTCTTTGAAGTTAGGGTTCACTGGTCCAATTCTGGACTGTACATAGAAAATGGCTCCTCGAGATTCTTAAATCTATGGAAAACAAAATGGGCCTAGATGGAATCATAGAAGAGAAACTATACATATGTTTCCTTTTTGTTTTAGGAGTAGAAGTGATAGGATTGAATTTTGAGCTCTTTCCCTATGCGAGTTTGGCCATAGCCCGACTAGGGAAATAGAGTAACAAAGAGAAAAATAATGTAGGTTTGGATTGGTAGGAGCAATCCAAAGGTTGGGGAGTTTTAAACAAGAGGTGACATGACCCTCCATGCAATGGTGGCAATTGGTGACTTCTTTTCATCAGCTAATGAAGACAAAATTAGAGAAAATAGCAATTAGCTCTATTTTTAAGGATTGAATACCTAATAGTGAAAAGGTGTTGTACGGGTGACTTGGATTCTCCTCACCTTGAAAATATTTAATTTTTTTCAAAAGGGTATCTAGATCCTAGGTTAGATTTTGGGGTTCCTTAACCAAATTTGTGAGATAATCCAATTTTTGTGTCTGGGTAGGGCTACAAGGGGTTGTCTCCTTCACAAATTCTCACAAGCTTAACTCTATCACCCTTTCTTGGAGATAAAAAATCCACAACAGTTGGGTAAGTGTTTGGTAACCAATTCCCTCTAAATTTTTAAGAGGTACAACTCCCTCAGAAGATTTTCAAGGAATGGAATTACTGGTATTCCTTTAACTAGAAGGAACATAAGGTGAGAAACCATCTATCCATAAACATGAGATAGATGTGACAATTTACAAATTGTGAAACACAAACTGAGAACTCAAAGATTCCCAACCCCAAACTTACAATCAACAGACTAAAGGAAAGATCAAAATTTATTTCAGATTATTTGATACATGAAATTCAAAGATTTCTTTGTACACACAAAAAGACATTAGTAGATGGAGTTTATCAAGAGTAACTACATTAACACAAAGTTCAATAATAGTCTAAATGAATACTTCAAAACTCAAAGATTCAAAATGTATTACATCTACCCTCTAATATAAGATGGTAGTCCAAAGACAATCATTTCCAACTACACAGAAAACTAAATTTGAAAAAAAAAATGTTTTCCTTTCCCTCTCTGTAATCAGAAAATCAAGAATCCTCCTTTCCCGTAGCACAAAGACTCCTTGGAAAGAAAAAACCCCTCCCCAAAATAATAATCCCCCCTCTTTTATCTTTCTTTTCATATTTATTTTCTATCTCAGCTAAGTTCTTTTTTCAGTTATAAAACTGATTCTTGTTTATTCTCCTATTATATTTATTTGTATCCCTTCCTTTCATTGATGTTTAATGTTGTATAAATATTTTTTTTATAAAGATAGGAATTAATAAACCTATATTAAGGACATGTGCACTTTGGATAGGTAGTATATGTTGGAGATGTAATGATGTCATTATTTTGTGACTATTATGAGTAGTTTAGATAGTACTTCACACAGTCATCAATATCTCGTGAACCAAAAATTTTTTTGGAGATCACTCCAGTAACACTCTAGATAATTAGATTTTTGAAAACATATCCAAAATTTAGCCAAATCCAACAGTTTAAGTGGGAGTTATGCCCCCTGCAATATGACTATTATTTTGTCTCCTACAAATTTGTGTTTGCAAAATCTTTATTTAATCTTTCTTTTTCATAATCATTTCATGATTTTTGGGATTCTTATGAGTAGTTTTGGCTTTTGTAACAAATTTTTACCACCTTTTACTTAATTTTATATAAATGTGAATTCCTAATTCTGTAACTTAGTCTGTTTGATTTTCAATTGCAAACAATCGAACAACTTCAACAACTTTGTTTCTTTGTTGGGTTTGACCACACTGGCATTCTGTCAAGCATTTCAAATTGATGAAATGGAGGTCATTTTTGTCATTCTTGATTTCTCTTATCGGGCCCCTCGAAGACAAGACCGATTTCATCCTCAATATCCATTCCAAGTGTATCATTACAACATGAAGGAAAATTGCTGCATCATACATTGTCTGCTCCGTATCTATCAAATTTCAACTATCAACTCAAAATTTTGAATCATTCTACATTGCTTTGAAATGAACTATTGATTCTATTTTTGGAAGATTTTAACTTTGAATTCTGAATCTGGATGGGCCAATTTGCATTTTGAACCTTGAGATAGTGAAACTTGAGCTTCAAACTTGACCTTTGAATATCTAAACCTCTTCACTGAACCTAATTCATCGAGTCTTCTAAAACCTGAATCATTCAACTTTGGACTGTAGAACTTACATTGAAAAATTTGAACCTTCTTGAACCACTTGAACCAATTTGAACTCAGTTCAATGAGATTCAAAATCCGAACATAACCGAGATAAAAATTTCAAACAAAGATTGATATGAGGAAAATCATATTTTGAAATTTTTAAAATGGGGTCCATAAGGGTACTAAGAGTTGACAAATGACCTAAAATGGTTGAAATTCAACCCTACAACTCTTTGTGAGTATGTTGTCTTAGGTTGGTAGAAAACACCTTGTGGAATTCAGTGAGCATTGAAGAGTCCTATTGATAGGGTAGATCTTGGTTAGAGGGTTAAAGATCTTAGTGACTTTCCCTTAGGATAAGGGTTGGAGGAATCCCTAAATAGGTCCATTAAGGAGGCCTTAAGTCAGTGGAAAAGAAGATGTAGTGCTAGAACCTGACCTTGTACTCCAAGAAGAACCATTTCTCGAGTCTTTAAAAGCTATGAGTGGTAAGAAATTGGAAGGTGTGCCTTTATTTAGAGGCAAAATGGAACCATAAGTGGTCATGGAATGTATAGAAGTACTTGAAAATCACTTTGAGTGTGATAGTGTAACAAAATCTCAAAAGGTAAGGGTAGCCAAGACAAGGTTGAGAGGGACAACCCTCACTTGGTGGACATTTGTCCAAGATGAACGAATCAAAGAAGGGAAGAATCCTATAACTAGTTGGAAAGGTATGGTAGCCAAGATAAGGGAGAATTATCTACCAGATGACTATGAGGTGTAGTTGCACAAGAAGAGGAAAGAATTGTGACAAAATACCTTGAGGTAAGTGAATCATCTTAAAATGGAAGCACTTACATTTTGGTAGGTTTAGCACCCTCAATTAGTGCATTTTTTATGATATATTTGCATTTAGGATGCATTTGCACTTGATTCTTCATTCCTAGGTGAAATTAGGGTTAGGATCTCTAGGATTCTACTTGATTTCCTTCTTTTTGGCTCTATTTTCTAGGTAGGATCTAAGTATTGGTCCTCCTATCCTTCATCACATCTCTCCTAGGCCTTTGTGCCCTTTTCCAGCACTCTGTCCTATTTTATCATCATTCCAAGTCTCTAGCTGACCCAGAAACTTCCCTATTTTCAATGTTGAATCGGCCTAAAATTTTGGGTCAAGGTCGATGTCGACCTTGACCCTTATCAGATTTTGGTCCCCCTTTTCAAATTTTGATCATAGCGGGTCTCAAAATTTTAAAAAGGGCCTTTGGATCTTAATGCGGAAGGGTTTTAATTTGAAATTCATTTAATTATTTTCCCTCCTTAGTTGGATATTGTGACTAGACCATAATTCAAGGTGAAATTTGAATCAAGGGCCCTTACATTGCCCGAGGAGCCTTGCCTTGAAATCTCTATATAAACACTCTCTTTTGCCTTCATTTTCATCAAGTATCAATCAATCCATCAAGTGACTTTGAAAGAAGCAAGTGATGATGAGGAGATGATGATGCAAGATTGCAAGAGGATGATATAGAAGATCAAGATATTCTTGATAACAAGCATTTTTGTGGACAACCTATTGTGGACATTCATTTGGAGCAAGATAGATTCCTTCTTCCTTGATCTACCATTTTCAATATTCAAGCATTCAAAGATACAATTATGGGGTAGAAATTACAGATTGTGAGTTTGGTAGGAGTACTTTAGCCTTGGGGGCTTGGTGTGATTTCTTTATCATATTCAAATCTATGCATTGATCTCTCATTTTAATTCGTGCTAGGGTTTCCATCTAGAGGATTATATCTTGGCATTGCACATTCAAAGCTCTTCCTACGAGCAACACACACACACACAAACTATTACATTTGGCTATTCATGGAGGTGGAGATCACAAAAATGGGGGTTTGACTAAGGAAACACCCTATATAGCCACCCAAAACACCATTTTCAGATATCTACAGTCGCTATTTCAGGAGTTGCAGAGCAGATATGGATACCCTTTTTGACAAACTTGTGAGATTCATGAATAGAATTTCCGTCGGAGCAGCAAAGGTCAAGATCAAAATTTTGGGGTCAAGGTCAACCTTTATTTGGTTCAAGGTCGACCTAACTCAGAAAAAGAAAATATTTGTGGGTTTTCATTGTCTCTTTGTTTCTGTTCCAGATCTAGTTGTAGAATTTCTAGCAACTCAATACAAACACAAGAAAAAAGTATTTTTAGATCAGTTATGTTGTGAGGTATGTACTTTAGTTCACTATTCTTTGCAAGCATTTACAGATCTATATTACTTATCATTAAATCATGTCATGTATGTGGTTAATATTGGTTTAGGGCCTCTTTTATACACATTTCTCTAAACCCCATTCATATTTTCCACATCACATTTTGGCGAAGCTGTTTACGACAACTCTTTCTTTTTGGTGTTAGATTTTCATTTTTTGTTAGATCTTACATTTTGTGTTAGATTTTCTTTTTGTGTTCGATCTCTAGCATTCCTATCAAATTATCCGATGATGACTATTTCATTGGTGAGGAGAAGAATATTATTGAAAATATTGATGATCAGATTGAGAAGGTAGATATTGAGATACATGTTAAAGTTTCTAAGGTTGATGAAGAAAATGAAGTTGAAGAGAAGAGAGGTGAAGAAAATGAGGATGAAGGTCAGAGAGATAATGTTGTGGATAAGACAATCCTTATGGATGTCAAGACAAAGAAAATGGAGGAGAAGCAAATTTTGATGAAGTTAGAGGCAAGAGACACTACAAAGGCAATAAAAGAATTACTTGAAGATGATAAAAAAGATGGATGACATGGAGTTGATTCAAGGTTCAATGCAATTGGATGTTCTTAGTCTAGTGCGGAATGATGAAACTTGCGTCTATTGTGAAAGCAAAGAAAAGGAAGTAGATCTTGAAAACACATGTGAAGGATAGTGAACTATTAGCTCTTTCATTAGATGTGTTGTGCAATATTATGCCATCTTTTTGGAAAGATCCAACTAATCGTCTATCTAGTCAACTTGAGGGCTTGATTAATGCAGTAATTACTCACTTTAACTCTTCAGAAGATTATTCTATGGTTAAGGTGAAGAGTGACTTTGATGAGATAAGATTCAATGAATTATGCACTTCAAATATACAAGATAGGACATCATTGGGTGTTGGAATACAAAGATTAAAGGTGTTGGTGTAATTAACTATTTACTAATTAAACTTTACTTAAGTTTACTTAGGATAATGCATTTGCATATTAGTTGTCATGGTGACACCTAGGAGTTTGCATTTCCTTTTAGCACATGGTTAGGAGAATTTCCACTTTAGGTGTGATAGTTTTCATCACATACCTCTTTGTGTGTGAGATCCACCTTTAGTGCTCTTATCACATTATCATCCTCCCATTGTTGCACATGTTTCACATACTTTGATGTACAATGGAGGATGATCCAACTTTGGTGGACATGTGAGTCCACCTAGTGTGGTTGATATCTTATCATCTCATTATCATGTAGTCTTATCACATTGCCTATATATTTAGGCATTCCTACATTGTATATAATCAATCAATCAATCTATCTATTATTCATTATTATTTTATCATATCATATTTACCTCTCTTGTGCTATCTCTTGAGCTTCTAGATCTTGGCATTTAATCTTTGCCTTAGGAAAATTCTTACATGGTATCAGAGCCGTAAAAGATTTCATTGCATAGTCCTTGTAGAGCTATTGATTGCTTCAACTTTTGGAGGGCCACGAACCAAATCCAGGGTCATCATTTTTTGGGAGCATTTTGAGCAAGATCAAACCTCACCATTGCATTTGGGTGGCTATTTCCATAAATTTTGACTATAAATTTGCCTACCTTAGCAAAAATTCAAATCTGAGGCACAAAAATTTTGCAAATCCGACTTGGACAACCCAATCTCCAAATTTGGTAACTTATTTCCATTTTCAGATCTAAGATATTCTGCATTTATTGTAATAATTTTTTGGATCTGGGTATTTTTATGTTTTTCGAGATATATTTTGTAGAAAAATTTTGGCCATTCAGGCTTGTGTGTTGGACAGAACAGGAACCTGACCTGAGTTAGCCAAATGAGTTGAGGAAAGACCAACTCAAGCCGCCATCCAATCTGAGCTATCAAAGCACATCCAAGGCCAGCCCAGCTCAAGTTTCTGAGCTGAGCTCAAGTGACGAGATGAGTTACAGCTCATGCGTAGGTGAATAACTCTGCAAAGGAACCGCACTCATTTATTTCTTATTGGGCACAAGGGTATATAAATGACATAGTGTACACCGCCCAGGTGCATGTGGGACTAAAGTCCCACATCCACCCCTCACCGACACCACCATCCTCCCAGCTCCTCTCCACTCCACTCGCTAAGTGCCACCGCACTGCTCATCAGCTTCTCAATCCTCCATAGACACCACCACGCGAGATGACATATGAGCTACCACATGGCCACCTCAGCGACCTCTACACCCAGTCACCATAAGACATGTGTCATGTAGAGTTAAAATTGGTATTTTAAAAAAAATAATTGCATTTTTCATATACTTTTACTATATTAAATTTGATGCCCGTCTGGATGTTAACCGGGGCATTTTTTCTTCTACTATGACGGTCTCCAAGACATCAAATTTAGGATAGTGATTTCATCAACTTTTAACAAGGTTAAGATTGACGACCATTTGACTGTCAATTCTAGGCATATTTGCACTGTCATGATGGTCATTTGATCTTCAAATTTAAAATAGAAAGTTGATGATGTCAGTAGGTTTCAAAAAAAACTTAGCCCTCACCATATGCAGTTTTGATTTGACAGTCCAACTTTGGGAGGCCATAACATGGTCATCCAGACTCCAAATTGAGTGTAATCTTTTTTTTTTTGGGTAGAATTTCTTGAACTTTTGAGTGGTGGTGTTATTTTCTGGTTTTGGTACATGGATTTTGTAGAAATTATAGTTTTAGGTGACTTTCCCTATCTGATCCCTATTTTTGCAACTTCAGAGGCTTCGTTTGGGCTCATACAGACACATTTTCATGTGCAAATTTTTTTTAAAGTGCATGATTTTTTGTCTACTTTCTAGATATGGTATCAGTTTGAAGAAATTTTGAGTAGACATAGTACTTTCAGAATATGGTCTATTTTGGCCACTTTTGGCACTTGTAATTGATTAGATCTTTGAGGGATCTTCTGTCTTATCTTCTTGAGTCTACTATAGCTTCATATTTTCTATTGTAATCATCAAAATAAAAAGTCCACTTTGATCCATTTTGACAAGTGGCAATTGTACACACACTACCTATAAAGTGCCAAAATCATCAATTTTTTTATTTTTTTTTTTTGGGGGGGGGTTCTATGATTGAGTGAATTGGGGGGGTTTCTTGTGTGTTGGTGTCTCTCTATTTCTTGTGCTCTTTTTCATTTTGCATCATGGGTTCTATTGCAAAATTAACTCCACATAACTATGCTACATGGAATGATAATGTATGGAGCAAGTTAAAGGTTAAAGGTTTAAATCCTTATGTGGATGGTACAATTAAAAAACCTACTGATGATGATGTTGTTGTAGTAGGTAATTGGTCATGCAAACATTTTAAAGCTTTAGGAGTCTTGAGAGAGAATTTTTTTGAAGTTGTCATGTATCACATCAAAACCATAAATGATGCTAGAGATGCTTGGGATAAACTTGCAGATTTATTTGGTAAAGTGGATGAAGAAATGGGATTCACAATTGAGACTGATGTTGTCAAATTAGAGCCCAAAAAATTTGACACAATCTAAGATTATCTAAACAAAGTCAATTATTATAGAACACAACTTGATGATTGTGGTAATTCCATGAAGGATGCGAAGTTGGTTAGTCACTTGTTGAAACATCTTCCTCCCGAATATGCAGCTTTTGTTTCAAGTTACAATACTCACAAGTTGACCATGGGTAGTGCCTTCACTAAGCCTCCATTTGATTCATTTTTAGAAATGTTGGTCTTAGAACAAGAAAAATTGATGAGTATGGGGATTCTCAAGTCTTCAACTTCCAAGGCATTGGTGGCTAATCATGAGAGTCAAGGCAATCAAACTCAAAAGAAGAAGAAGAATTGGAAGTCTAAGTCTCAACAAGAAGGTACAAAATCAACTTCCACACAACATGACACTTCTACATCACCTCAAACGGGTAAATTTTCAAAGAAGGAGAAGTGGTTTTGTGCATATTCCAAAAAGGATGGACATGAAGAACACTTTTGTTATAATAAGGAAATTGATGAATTGAAGAATCTTCTTGTCAAGAACAACATCAACTTGCCTTCCAAGCTGACTACCTCAACTTCTTCTTCAAAAAATTTAGAAAAAGATAAAGGAAAGGGTCACACATTTGTCACTAAAAAAGGACAAGCTTTATATGCTTCTTCAAGTACTAATTTAGGTAGATGGCTTCTAGATTCAAGGGCTTCTCATCATATGGCTTCTTCACAGTCCATGTTTTCATCTTTTGAGCCTTGCAAAGGTCCACCTATTTTGATGGGAAATCAAACTTACATGAATGTTATTGGGAAAGGAAGTTTTGACATTAGGGAGGGACACTTCAATGATGTGTTGTGTGTTCCACACTTGACCAGTAAACTCCTTTCTATCTATCAAATCACAAATGGTGCTACAAACAAGACTGTGGAATTTACACCTAATTCAGTTTTCATCAAGGACTTGGAGAATGGAGTAGTTATTGCTCTTGGGATAGTGGATCACTCTTCTTAGTTGTACTCCTTTGTAGATTTTGTTCCTCTTGATGACAATGATTCTTTTGCATATGATGATGACAATGATGATTCAGATTTTGAGGAGTGTTTTGGCTACTTGAACTTGGGTATTCTCACTCATGATCAAGTTCTTGAGCCTTCCATTTCATCTCCTCCTATTGAGACTACTTCTTCTACTCTTTCTCCTAATGACGCTTGCATTCACACAGCCATAGGTTCAGGTGCTTCAGTGCAGCAAGATATTCATTGTCTTCCAGACTTGGTTCCATGGGATGACTACTTGACAAATAGTGTAGGTTTGTTTGTGGAGTTTTATATTTCATCTTTGGGAGACTTCATTGATGACATTTATCTACTCTTTGTTGAGGATGATCCTTCTTCAGTTATTGCGAGGGAGCATGCTGACCCTCATTGTCATTCTCTACTTGATCACTCTTTCGAGGGTGACATGATTGTGGATACTTTGACACAATAGTTGGAGGAGGTCACTTTATCTTTAGAGGAGACACTTGGGTCTTTTGTACATGTTCTACGTTCATCCTCAGTTGATTCTGATTTGTCTTTTTTTATCAAAGTGGCTTAGTACACGTGATTTGGAGGAGGCACCTTTCAGCATTGACATGGGGACACTTGAGCAAGTTTTAGAGATTCCATACATTTTGAGGTTTCTTCCTACAGATTGGGGAGGAGGCTTCACCTATTCACCTTTGGTCTTGTTTCTTCCTAAGGGGAGGAATGTTGTTCTACACTCATGGAGCAGTTTTTACATCGTGCTTGGAACATCTACCATTGGTGTTCATTCTACATTGACGGGGGGCTACTTAGTCTCTCTTCCACTTCTTCTCTCTTATGGGGGGATATTTTCCTCACATGAGGTCTTCTCTCTCATATTCTATTATTTTATTCATCTCTATTTTGGGGGGAGGGTTTTTCCCATGAGATTTTCCATCTTTCTCCGCTTTATGAGAGATTGCATTTCTCTTGCATTTTGTACAAGGGTACCTAACATAGCCTAGTAGCCGGGACCCATCTCACAATGTGAGCTTAAGTGCATTCCCCTAAGTTGCACTTAAGGGAGGGTGTTGGGGTAATTAAGTATTTACTAATTACACTTTACTTAAGTTTACTTAGGATAATGCATTTGCATATTAGTTGTCATTGTGACACCTAGGAGTTTGCATTTGATTTTATCACATGGTTAGGAGAATTTCCACTTTAGGTGTGATATTTGTCATCACATACCTCTTTGTGTGTGAGATCCACCTTTAGTGCCCTTATCACATTATCATCCTCTCATTGTTGCACATGTTTCACATACTTTGATGTACAATGGAGGATGATCCACCTTTGGTGGACATGTGATTCCACCTAGTGTGGTTGATAGCTTATCATCTCCTTATCATGTAGTCTTATCATATTTCCTATATATTCAGGAATTCCTACATTGTATGTAATCAATCAATAAATATATCTATCTATTATTCATTATTATTTGATCATTTGATCATATCATATTTGCCTCTCTTGTGCTATCTCTCGAGCTTCTAGATCTTGGGATTTATTCTTTTCCTTAGGAAAATTATTAGAAAAGGATTATTTCACTATAGGAGGAAACATTTATAGAGCATGAATTTCATATCCTAGATGTGCTACAGATGTGGAAAATATCATAAGGGAGAGTGACTAGAAATTGACTGAATTGTCAACATATTTTGATCCCTTGACAATTTCAGTATCAGATTATGAAAGGAAAATCATTTCTCTTTTTGATAAGATCTAAACCTTATTTACAGAGAAGGAGAGGGTGATTGGAATGATCAGAGAACTTAGAAGTCTGATTTCTTCTAAGATGGATATTTTGGTTAATGGTCTGAGAGAGGCTGAGGAAACTTTTAATAGTCTTGATGCTCATGATCTTATTGTAGCTGAAAAAAATTTCTTATGGCATATGTGGGAAGATTCATCTAATTGACAACCTAAATAAGTGTTGGGATAAGGATTTTGATGCTGTAAGAAATACTTTCTCAAAAATTTTCAAGATTTTGTAAGTATATACACTATACTTGTACATATGTGACATGTATGTAGGATTTTGGTCAAAATTTTGATTGTAGACTTCTTTTCCTTTTCTATTGATGTCAAAGGGGGAGAGATTGGAGTGAAAAATGATTATTCAACTTAGGAGGATCATAAAAGAAGTTTAAGATTTTTTATTTTGGGGAGAATAGTTACAACATTTGGCA
The DNA here is from genome assembly GCA_027943335.1 of Chamaecyparis obtusa. Classification (NCBI taxonomy): domain Eukaryota; kingdom Viridiplantae; phylum Streptophyta; class Pinopsida; order Cupressales; family Cupressaceae; genus Chamaecyparis; species Chamaecyparis obtusa. The sequence continues at coordinate 407,039 of BSBK01004844.1, forward strand.
TTGTTGATTTTGGACACTTAGTCATTTTTCACAAAGTGTTTCCATCAATGCCAAAGGGGGAGTTTGTTGGAAAGAGACACTACTCTTGAGAGTTTATATGTTGTCATGGATGAAAATTGTAACCATTTCAGATGTTCTCTACACATATTTTGATTCTACCGAAGGTTAGGAGACATATTTGGCTAAGTATGATAGAGAAGGGACATGGTAAAGGGTTTGGTAAATGGATTAGTATGGGAAGCCAGTTTCAAGATTTGAGATGTGAATCTAGGATAAGCTTATCATAGGTATCTATTATCTTACACTAGGTGCACAACACTTTCTGTCATCATTCAATCAAGTTATGAAGATTTGATTGATTATTTTCTGATTGTCAATAAAGAACAATGATATAGATTATTAGATTATTAAGTGATCCTAATAGATCAATTAGTTGATCAATTTATGAGTTAGAGGACTTAGAACCAAGATGAGAAAATTGATCTATGAGTTTGTTTGAGGTTAGCATCATATTTTGAGTATGGATTTGGCCAACTAGTTCCACATGTTACATATTTTCTTTATATGTTCTTGAGGCTAACCTGTGATGATCTTATTTTTTATATCTTGTATATACGATTGAGTTGTTTATATATTTTAAAGTGTGTATGATGATATATTTTTGTATGTGCAAAGAGGATATAATCAGAGGTTCAAATCAAAATTGAGTAGAGATTTTGTATGTACTTTCATGGAACTATTTTGGCATATACAGATGTTATATTTCAGATCATCATTTTGGATTGTAGTTCAATCTTTTTTGTAAAGAAGTGAGATTTATTTGGGGTTGTAGCCATCTTATTTATTTAAGTAGTGTGCTCTAGATAGTGTTCTTGAATGCATGTGACTTCCATTTTTATACTAAATCTCTAATAGGGTTATTTATTCTATAGAGTAAATCTTGTGGGTTCCATCCCCACCATGGTTTTTCACTTAGCTGGGTTTCCACGCAAAAAATCATGGTGTTATGATGTTGTGGATGAATGAAGAAAATGGATGGTGGATACATGTTGTCATATAAACTTCATTGGAAAGGAATGACATTTATTTTGATGTAGAACTTAGCAATATGCACCATAGTATAAGAGATGGATGAATTAATTGGGAGAGGATCAAAAGATTAATGATGAGGATTCAATTATATTTTACCCTAATGAAGCTAAAGTATGATTGATTGATGACATAATAGAATTGTTGACATTGGAAGGATGCATCGTGAAAACAATGAAAGGATTGAGAAAGACATACCTTGATGATGATTGATTGGATTGATTTTAGATTAAACACAACTTATAGAAAGATAATGAATAAACTTATGGATGATTTTGGATGGATGGGCTTCACCATGGATGGAGTGTTTTGAGGATCATGCTATAGATTAAAGATGTGTTGGATAAGTTCTCATTTGGTTGTCATTTTAACAATGGAACCAATAAAAAGAGAACCCAATCCCAGAGAAAAGAAATAATAGTGGTTTGAATGGAATGGTTTATGGATTGGATAGGATGGAGAGGATATATATTGAGGGAGGGATGAAAGGGGAGATCTTCAAGGACCACGTCAAATAGGATTAATATGTTTTAATCTAAGAATGAGTGTTGGGCAATGTTATCTAGGAAATCAAGCAATGGTAGTTGGTGTGTTGCCAAAGGATGGCTATGCCAAGATTTTGACAAAGTATGCATCTTGTGCACTTTGAATAATTATTAAGATCAAGGTAGGCAATATGGATGAGGTGTGACTAAATGGATATGGTGGATGGATATTATGTAATAACATGATAGGAGTAGAATTATGGTGGAATGGATGAGACAACTTACCCAAAATTTCAATGTTCACAAAGCTAGTTAATTTACACATGATGCCCATGAATTAGTATTCATTGCGGTACTTCACTAAGGTGCCAAAAGAAGCAATTTTCACCATTAGAGAAATTTATTTCTCTTTAATATTTTGTATATTTCACCTTTTCCTTTTTTTATTTTTTTTTAAATTTTCTAATTTTTTTGTTTCTTTGTTTGGTATTCTTTTTTTAGGCATCACATTCATTAACATTTGATGTAGCTGATTTAGATGCTTCACTCATGACATGCCAGTAATATCTTGCCTTATGGAGTTTCTTTACAAGAATCTTTGCACTCGCATACAAATCAAAATTATGATAATGCACTTTGATAGTTGGGTTGGCCTCATTCAAACATAAACATCTTGATAGACGACTATCATAACTCTTATGGTAAAGTATGGTTGCAAGGATATGACAAATTCTAGGCATGGGGTTGGATTTAGGATGAACTTGTGTTTGGATTTAGATAGTAGACTTGAGGATTGAGATTGTGATTTATGATTTAGTAACTGGGACTTTGGACGTGAATGTGTGGATTGATGGATATTAAATGTAGGGATTTTTTTATTTATAAGGCCAATATAATTTTTGGATAGTAAAGTTTTGCATGATAATTTTAAAGGTGTTGCACATCTATTGTAATTAATATGTGACTTTTTACTAATGGATTGATTTTGATGACTCACTTTGATTGGATTAATTAATCTAGTTTTCCTTTGGATTTATATGCATTTTTTTATTTCTTCTTGATTTCTTGGTGTATATGGCTTTTGAGATTCATTTTGATTTTGATATAAAGTATGTATTTTCTTTGGCTTTGGTATTTAATTTCAATCTTCGGTTCATGGGAGTTCTTTACTTTATATGATTGCAATCTTTTGCTTTGTGGTAATTCTTCACATTATTGTTCTTTGATTACCCAACCAAAAAATCTCACCCTTCATTTGTTACTTTTAGAAGACAACTTTTATTCTTATTTTATATTTTCTCATCTGATTTATCCCACTTTCTATAACCAACACCTCGCATTTAATTCTTACACTAATTTATATGTAATTATTAATGAAAAGATTCATTTTTATTATTAAAATTCTTAGACTAATTTATATTTAGTTATTAATAAAAACCTTCATTTTTATTTTAAAACTATAAATAATATATAGATTATTTTACACATTTAAAATAATTAATATTTTAATTTAATAGATTGATTTACTAATATTTATTTATATAATTTCTAATTAATTATTTTATTTTATATCAAATTGTCTTTTATCTAAAATTTTAAAAATTGAAAACATAAATTGCATGTATTTGGGTAAAACTTCATAAAACTAATAACTTTTTTTTTCCATGTATTTGGGTAAAACTTTATAAAACTAATAACTATTTCTTTCCTCATCCGTATGAACACCACAAAACACACTAGATTGACCAAGGCACAAACTTACAATCACACTAGCACAATAGAAATTTAAATCTTGGTACAACATCAACAATGCTACAATTTAACCATCACAATAGAAGATTATCTCTATAAAACTAAGGATGAGGCTAAGCTGTGGACCAAATTCTAAAAAATGCAAAATACAACAGATTTTCGCGAAATTTTAAATTTACAAAAAAATCTGTGTTTTCGCAATCTAGAAAAAAATGTTTGACATTTTTTTGTCTTTAAGGTACTTTGTAGAGAGCTTAGCCTCTGCCTAAAGCTAATAACTTTATGTTAAAAAAATGTTTTAAAAAAAATTGCTCCAACAAAATTAAAGCATAATTTTGATTTGATAAAATTGAATTAGAAATTTAAGTTGAAGGTTGAGTTAAGGCTTATTAAGTGAAAAGTGCATATAATACTTATTATAATTAATTAAATATGCAAAAAGGAAGTTAATAAAAACAAGGTTAGGAAGTTGAGTTAGAAGTTGATAATTGGAAAAGTGTAGATTTTATTATTAAAATTAGAATTAATCATGCAAAAAGGGTTTGATAAAGAATGAGGTTGTAGTTAATTTCTTATTTCAGCGATTTTGAGTTAAGTAATTCTTTTATTATTTTCAAGTGGGGTTCGTCTTGTTTTTAGGGTTGCATGTTTTGAAAACCTAGCTTGTTAGGCTTTCAATATTAGGGAGTTTTTGGGTTATTAATTCATATTGTCTATTAGATTTTGGAGAATCGTGGTGTTTGGAAGTTAAAGAATTATTTTAAAGCTTGGATTTTGGGGAGTCTTTGATTTGGCCTTATTTGTTGCATCCAGTTGGGGGATTTTTGGTAGGGTTTGCAAACCTATGTTTATCATTCTTTTGAGCCAATTATATATTTTGTGATGGGAATTGATTGTTGAAAATTATTGTTTTATTTTGATGGAGAATTATGGTTTGCTTTTTCATTGTTTTCATTTTGAATTAGTTATTAAATTTTTTGTGCAAAAAACTTAGAATTTATTTGAAAAATAAAAGGAAAAACTTGAAATTAATTTAGTTAGGATTTGTTGGCATTTGTTGTTGAAACCCTAGGTATTAAATCAAATTAAAATAAATATATAATATTTGTATATGAGCATAGTATTTTTATAAAATTAAAAGAAAGTAGTTAAGAATATATAAACGGAGGAAAATATATTAAATTATGAATTAGAAAACCAATGGAAAAATAAATGTATATGTATTTGAAATATATATATATATATATATATATATATATATATATATATATATATATATATATATATATATATATATATATATATATATATATATATATATATATATATATATATATATATATATATATATATATATATATATATATATATATATATATATATATATATATATATATATATATTAGAAAATATATATTTATTTATTATTTTCTAGATTTAAAAAATAAAAAAATGAAAATTATTATTTATTAATTTTTAGATTTAAAATTAAAAACTATTATTATTAATTTATTTTAAAAAATAAATAAATAAATATTAATTGATTTTTATTACATGTGGGTTTTAATATTAATATTTTCATTTATATTTATATTTAAAAAAATTAATAACATTATTTTATTATTAAATACATGGTGTCTTGATATGCATGGAGATTTTATTTAAATACTTATTTAAAAAGTATATATGGATGAGATTTTATATGAATGTTTTCTTAATAAGTCAAACTAGACTTTAATAAACAAAATTGACTATTCTTCAACAATTGAGACTTGTGTTATGGTTTGACTACTTGGTATATTCTATTGCCTTATTTGATAGTGTTTATTTGCAGAAATTACGTTGGGTTTAGGAGTGGTACACCAGAGGTTTCGGGGTTTGTCTTATATGTGACATGTGTAGTTTTAGTATGTTTGTAATATTGGCTTCGTCACGATTATGTTTTTACCCAACCTGATTTCTTAAACTTATTATTTTGTGAACTCTTTGAGAGGGTGTGTTATACCATATTATGGTTTGAGAACCAACTTGTAATTATGGGATTTGGTTTGATGACCAGTATGAGTTCTAGTTATCTTTTATGGAATTGAAAAATTGATTTTCATGTTTTATATGACTTATGAGATTTATTTGTGATCTATGAGCCTAGGGGAGGTTAAATAGGTGCATCTTAGGGGAGTGGCTTACAATATTGGTCTGGGGCCCAAAGAGGCCAGTACAAGGGTAACCTATCATAAGTTTGTTAATAAGTGATAGCTTAATAATAAAATTTAGGAATAACATTAACTACAAGATTAATTATGGATACATCACCCTTGCCTTAAGTGCTTGTATATGCTAAGAATGGGAATGATATGATACCTATAGAGTAGGTATGATTAAAATTCCTCATTTTCCATGGAGGGTATTATAGTTCCACGTGGGTCGTATTGAGGGTTCGGAGACCAGAGTGGCCAGTCTAGGGTAACTCAATGCTTGAGGTTACGAGGTCCAATTTGACCATTCAAGGGTAACTCAAGTAGATGACCATGTGATGACACTCCCATAGTGTGTAGCCGAAGTCCCCTCTATAGTTTTCTGCATTTGCCTCTCTAGTGTAGGAGCACCTAGGATGAAAAAGCCTTATTTTGATTTGTTGTGTTCTCTCTTAGTTTCTTAGGTAGATTAGGAAGGATTAGGAATATTTTGAAGTGGTTAGGGTTTTTTAAGTTAGGATTTGGAAGCTTTTATTCATCCACTTCTTTGTAATGTCCTAGAGGACAATATGAGTCAAAATGTGGAATGAACCCTCTAGATGTTTAGGAGGTCATTTTGGAAGTGTTTTAAGTCCTAGAAAATGACATTAGGGTTTAGGTGATATAGACCTGGTGGCTAAAACAAGAAAAGTCAAATTTGCCAAGAGATGTAAAAAGTTGCGCAAAGCAACAAATGGAACTTTTGAAAAGTTGCTTGACAAATTTGTCCAAAAGTTGGCTTTCATCCAAGAGGATGAAATAGGTCAGTTGGAGTGGCTGATTTGAAAAGGGGAAGACTATTTAAGGACTCCCATGGTGACATTTCAAGGTTAGATGCCATTTTTTTGAAAAGTTCACTCATTGTAAGGTTGCAGAGATAAACTGTGATAGTATAATGAGCATTTTGGATTGCTTAGACAAATAGATGAATTCACAATATTTCTTTCCTTGATAATTAGTTAGTGTTTGTCAATTCTATATGGTGCAAGTTTAAGAGATAAACTTGATTCTTCATTGTAAATTTAATTTTCTTTGAAGTTAGGGTTCACTGGTCCAGTTATGGATTGTACATAGAAAATGGCTCCTCGAGATTCTTAAATCCATGGAAAACAAAATGGGCCTAGATGGAATGATAGAAGAGACACTGTAAATATGTTTCCTTTTTGTTTTAGGAGTATAAGTGCTAGGATTGAATTTTGAGCTCTTGCCCTAAGCGAGTTTGACCATAGCCCAACTAGGGAAATATAGTAACAAAGAGAAAAATAATGTAGGGTTGGATTTGTAGGAGAAATCCAAAGGTTGGAGAGTTTTAAACAAGAGGTGACATAATGCTCCATGAAATGGTTGTAATTGGTGACTTCTTTTCATCAACTAATGAAGACAAAATTAGAGAAAATAGCAATTAGCCCTATTTTTAATGAGTGAATCCCTAATAGTGAAAAGGTGTTGTATGAGTGACTTGGATTCTCCTCACCTTGAAAATATTTAATGTTTTTAAAAAGGGTATCTAGATCCAAGATTAGATTTTGGGGGTCCTTAACCAAATTTGTGAGATAATCCAATATTTGTGTCTAGGTAGGGCTACAAGGGGCAACTAGGCCTGATTCCTAAATTTTAGGAACTCGATGAAAAGATGATTGAAGAATAGTTCCAAAACTTCAAGTTAGTTGGTGTTGGTGAAAATATTTGTCTCCTTCACAAATTCTCACAAGCTTAACTCTATCACCCTTTCTTGGGGACAAACAATCCACAACGGTTGGGTAAGTGTATGGTAACCACTTCCCTCTAAATTTTTAAGAGGTACAACTCCCTCAGAAGATTTTCAAGGAATCAAATTATTGGTATGCCTTTAACTAGAAGGCACAAAAGGTGAGAAACCATCTATCCATAAACATGGGATAGATGTGACAATTTCCAAATTGGAAAACACAAACTGAGAACTCAAAGATTCCCAACCCAAAACTTACAATCAAGAGACTGAAGGAAAGATCAAAATTTATTTCAGATTATTTGATACATGAAATTCAAAGATTTCTCTGTACACACAAAAATACATTAGTAGATGGAGTTTATCAAAAGTAATTGCATTAACACAAAGCTCAATAACAGTCTAAATGAATACTTCCAAACTCAAAGATTCAAAATGTATTAGACCTACCCTCTGATACAAGATGGTAGTCCAAACACAATCATTTCCAACTACACAGAAAACTAAATTTGAAAACAAGATATGTTATCCTTTCCCTCTCTGCAAAAAGACTCCTATAATAATCCTCCATTCCCGTAGCACAAAGACTCCTTGGAAAGAAAAAAAACCCCTCCCCAAAATAATAATCCCCCCTCTTTTATCTTTCTTTGCATATTTATTTTCTAGCTCCGATAAGTTCTTTTTTTTAGTTATAAAACTTATTCCTGTTTATTCTCCTATTATATTTATTTGTATCCCTTCCTTTCATTGATGTTTAATGTTTTATAAACATTTTTCTTATAAAGATAGGAATTAATAAACCTATATTAAGGACATGTGCACTTTGGACAGGTGGCATATGTTGGAGATGTAATGATGTCATTTTTTTGTGACTATTTTGAGTAGTTTAGATAGTACTCCACACAATCATCAATATCTCGTGAACCCAAAATAATTTTGGAGATAGCTCCAGTGAGACTCTAGAGAATTAGATTTTCCAACACATATCCAAAATTTAGCCAGATCAAATGGTTTAAGTGGGAGTTACACCCCGTGCAATATGACTATTGTTTTGTCTTTTACAAATTTGTGTTTGCAAAATCTTTATTTAATCTTTCTTTTGCATAATCATTTCATGATTTTGGGATTCTTATGAGTAGTTTATCTTTTGTAACAAATTTTTACCACCTTTTACTTCATTTTATATCAATGTGAATTCCTAATTCTGTAACTTAGTCTGTTTGATTTTCAATTGCAAACAATCAAACAACTTCAACAACTCTGTTTCTTTGTTGGGTTTGACCACACTGGCATTCTATCAAGCATTTCAAATTGATGAAATGGAGGTCATTTTTGTCATTCTTGATTTCTCTTATCAGGCCCCTCAAAGACAAGACCGAGTTCATCCTCAATATCCATTACAACATGAAGGAAAATAGCTGCATCATACATTGTTTGCTCCTTATCTATCAAATTTCAACTATCAACTTAGAATTTTGAATCATTCCGCATTGCTTTGAAATGAACTATTGATTCTATTTTTGGAACACTTTAACTTTGAATTCTGAATCTGGATGGGCCAATCTGCATTTTGAACCTTGAGATAGTGAAACTTGAGCTTCAAACTTGACCTTTGAATCTCTGAACCTCTTCATTAAACTTGATCCATCGAGTCTTCTAAAATCTTAATCATTCAACTTTGGACTAGAGAACTTGCATTGAAAAATTTGAACCTTCTTGAACCACTTGAACCAGTTTGAACTCGTTTCAATGAGGTTCAAAATCCAAACATAACCAAGATAAAAATTTCAAACAAAGATTGATATGAGGAAAATTGCATTTTGAAAGTCTTAAAATGGGGTCCATAGGGGTACTAAGAGTTGACAAATGACCTAAAATGGTTGAAATTCAACCCTACAACTATTTGTGAGTATGTTGTCTTAGGTTGGTAGAGAACACCTTGTGGAATTCAGTGAGCATTGGAGAGTCTTATTGATAGGGTAGATCAAGTGGTTAGAGGGTTAAATATCTTAGTGACTTGCCCTTAGGATAAGGGTTGGAAGAATCCCTAAATAGGTCCATTAAGGAGGCCTTAAGTGAGAGTCAAGATGACTCCAAGTGAGAACCACCACTCCTATCAAATTCGTATCAGAGCCTAAAGATTGGGCTTATGAAGTTTGGATGTTGTACTCACCAGAATCAGTGGAATCAAGCAAGATGGTGACTAATGCTGAGTTGGAAAAAGATGTGGAAGAATAGGGAGAAGAGAATAAAATCCTAAAGGAATAGTTGGAAGAGATGGAAACTAAGTTAGAGGTAGTGAAACTCTGAATAGCTGCAATAAGTGAGTTTGAATGAAGAGAAAGGCAAGTCGGTGGCAAAGAGGATGTAGTGCCAGAACCTAACCTTGTACTCTAAGAGGAACCATTTCTGAAGGCTTTAAAAGCTATGAGTGGTAATAAATTGGAAGGTGTGCCTTTATTTAGTGGCATAATGGAACCAGAAGTGGTCATGGAATGGATAGAAGTACTTGAAAATCACTTTGAGTGTGATAGTGTAACAAAAGCTCAAAAGGTAAGGGTAGCCAAGACAAGGTTGAGAGGGACAACCCTCAGTGGAAATTTGTCCAAGATGAACGAATCAAAGAAGGGAAGAATTCTATAACCAGTTGGAAAGGTATGGGCCCGACCAAGTCTATGAGGGTAGATTAGTTGGAGGGAGATTCCCCTACTATTCTAAAGGGGAGGTAGATTAGTTGGAGGTCTCCTACATGCATATTGTAGCAAGCTAATTCCTTTAGAAGAGTAGGGAGCCATAGAATTTGAGGGCCCTACATGCGGGTGGGTGGGAGGAGACAGGCACTTGATTCTTCATTTATAGGTGAAATTAGGGTTAGGATCTTGAGGATTCTCCTTGATTTGCTTCTTTTTGGCTCTATTTTCTAGGTAGGATCTAGGTATTGGTCCTCCTAGCCTTGATCACATCTCTCCTAGGCCTTTGTGCCCTTTTCTAGCACTCTATCCTATTTTCTCATCATTCTGAGTCTCTGGCCAACCTAGAAACTTCCCTATTTTCAATGTTGATTGGGCCTGAAACTTTGGATCAGGGTCAAGGTTGACCTTGACCCTTGTCAGGTTTTGGTCCCCCTTTTCAAATTTTGATCATAGTGAGTCTCGAAATTAAAAAAAGGGCCTCTGGATCCGAATGCCAAAGGGTTTTAATTTGAAATTCATTTAATTATTTTCCCTCCTTAGTTGGATATTGTGATTGGACCATAATTCAAGGTGAAATTTTAATCAAGGGCCCTTACATTGCTTAAGGAGCCTTGCCTTGAAATCTCTATATAAACACTCTCTTTTGCCTTTATTTTCATCAAGTATTAATCAATCCATCAACTGACTTTGAAAGAAGCAAGTGATGATGAGGAGATGATGATGAAAGATTGCAAGAGGATGATATAGAAGATCAAGATATTGTTGATAATAAGCATTTTTGTGGACAAGCTATTATGGACATTCATTTGGAGTAAGAAAGATTCCTTCTTCCTTGATCTACCATTTTCAATATTCAAGCATTCAAAGATACAATCATGGGGTAGCAATTATGGATTGTGAGTTTGGTAGCAGTACTTTAGCCTTGGGTACTTGGTATGATTTCTTTATCATATTCAAATCTATGCATTTCTCTCTCATTTTAATTCATGCTAGGGTTTCAATCTAGAGGATTAGATCTTGCCATTGCACATTCAAAGCTCTTCCTATGAGCAACACACACACACATATTCAATTAAATTTGGCTATTCATGGAGGTGGAGATCACCAAAATGGGGGTTTGACTAAGGAAAAACCATATATAGCCACCGAAAACACCATTTTCAAATATCTAGAGTCATTGTTTCAGGAGTTGCAGAGCAGATCTGGATACCCTTTTCGACAAACTTGCGGGATCCGCAAATAGAATTTCCATCAGAGTAGCGTAGGTCAAGGTCAACCTTTATTTGGCTCAAGGTTGACCTGACTTAGAAAAATAAAAGATTTGTGGGTTTTCTTTATCTCTGTGTTTCTGTTTTAGATCCGGTTGTAGAATTTCTAGAAACTTAGTACAGACACTAGAAAAAAGGTATTTTTAGATCAATTATGTTATGAGGTATGTAATTTATTTCACTATTATTTGCAAGCATTTACAGATCTATATTACTTATCATTAAATCATTTCATGTATGTGATTAATAATTGTTTATTAATCTTTTCTGTGCATTTTTCTAAACCCCATCCATATTTTCCACATCACATTTTGGTGAACCTGTTTACGACAACTCTTTCTTTTTGGTGTTAGATTTTCATTTTGTGTTAGATCTTACATTTTGTGTTAGATTTTCTTTTTGGTAATAGATCTCTAGCATTCCTATCAAATTATCAAGTGATGACTATTTCATTGGTGAGGAGAAGAATAATATTGAAAATATTGATGATCAAATTGAGAAGGTAGATACTGAGATATATGTTGAAGTTTATAAGGTTGATGAAGAAAATGAAGTTGAAGAGAAGAGAGGTGAAGAAAATGAGGATGAAGGTCAGATAGATAATTATGTGGATAAGACAATCCTTATGGATGTTGAGACAAAGAAAATGGAGGAGAAGCAAATTGAGATAAAGTTAGAGGCAAGAGACATTGCAGAGGTAATAAAAGAATTACTTGAAGATGATAACAAAGAGATGGATGACATGGAGTTGATTCAAGGTCCAATGCAATTGGATGTTCTTAGTCTAGTGCTGATGATGACACTTGCATCTATTGTGAAACCAAAGGAAAGGAAGTAGATCTTGAAAACACATGTGAAGGATAGTGAACTATTAGCTCTTTCATTAGACGTGTTGTGCAATATTATGCCATCTTATTGGAAAGATCCAACTAATCCTCTATCTAGTCAACTTGAGGGCTTGATTAATGGAGTAATTACTCACTTTAACTCTTCAGAAGATTATTCTATGGTTAAGGTGAAGAGTGAATTTGATGAGAGAAGATTCAATGGATTATGCACTTCAAATATACAAGATAGGATATCATTGGGTGTTGGAATACAAAGATTAAAGGTGTTGGGGTAATTAAGTATTTATTAATTACACTTTACTTAAGTTTAATTAGGATAATGCATTTGCATATTAGTTGTCATTGTGACACTTAGGAGTTTGCATTTCCTTTTAGCACATGGTTAGAAGAATTTCCACTTTAGGTGTGAGTTTTCATCACATACCTCTTTGTGTGTGAGATCCACCTTTAGTGCTCTTATCACATTATCATCCTCTCATTGTTGCACATGTTTAACATACTTTGATGTACAATGGAGGATGATCCACCTTTGGTGGACATGTAATTCCACCTAGTGTGGTTGATAGCTTATCATCTCCTTATCATGTAATCTTATCGCATTGCCTATATATTAAGGTATTCCTACATTGTATATAATCAATCAATTAATCTATCTATTATTCATTATTATTTGATCATTTAATCATATCATATTTTCCTCTCTTGTGCTATCTCTTAAGCTTCTAGATCTTGGCATTTAATCTTTGCCTTAGGAAAATTCTTACATGGCATTAGAGTCATAGAAGATTTCATTGTATAGTCATTGGAGAGATATTGATTGTTTCAACTTTTGGAGGGCCACGAAACAAATCCAGGATCAACATTTTTTGGGAGCATTTTGAGCAAGATTGGACCTCACCATTGCATTCGAGTGGCTATTTCCATAATTTTGGACTATAAATTTGCCTACCTTGGGCAAAAGTCAAATCTGAGGCAAAATTTTTTTGCAAATCGGACTTGGATAGCCCAATCTCCAAATTTGGTAACTTATTTCCATTTTTAGATCTGAGATATTTTGCATTTATTGTATCTTTATTTATTGTAATCATTTTTTAGATCTAGGTATTTTCTATTTTCAAAGATGTATTTTGTAGCAAAAGTCTAGCCTTTCAGGCCTATGTGTTAGATAAAACAGGAACCCGACCCAAGTTGGCCAAATGAGCTGAGGAAAGACCAACTCAAGCCACCATCCAATTCAAGCTATCAAAGCATGTCTAAGCTGAGCCTAGCTCAAGTTTCTGAGTTGAGATCAGGTGACGAGATGAGTTAAAGCTCATGTGTAGGTGACTAACTCTACAAAGGAACCGCGCTCATTTATTTCTTATCAGGCACGGGGGTATATAAACCACATAGTGTACATTGCCTGGGTGCATGTGGTATGAAAGTCCCACATCTAGCCCTCAGTGTTGCCACCATCCTCCTGGCTCTGCTCCACTCTGCCCGCTAAGCGCCACCACGTTGCCCGTCAGCTGCTCAATCCTCCACAAACACCACCATGCAGGTAGACATGTGGGCTACCATGTGGCCACCTCAGCGACCTCTATACCTAGTCACCATAAGACATGTGGCATGCAGAGTTAAAACTAGTATTTTAAAAAAAATTGCATTTTTCATAGACTTTTATTGTATTAAATTTGATGCCCGTCTAGATGTCAGCCAGGGCATTTTTTCTTATGGTGTGATGATCTCCAAGACGTCAAATTTAGGATAGTGATTTCATTAGCTTTTCATAAGGTTAAGATTGATGACCATTTGATCGTCAATTCTGGGCATATTTGCACTGTCATGATGGTCATTTGACTATCAAATTTAAGATAGTAAGTTGATGATGTCAACAGGTTTAAAAAAAAATTCAACCCTCACCATATACAGTTTTGATTTGACAGTCCAACTTTGGGAGGCCATAACATGGTCATCCGGACTCCAAATTGAGTGTAATCTTCTTCTTTTTTTGCTAGAATTTCCTGAACTTTTTAGTGGTGGTGTTATTTTCTGGTTTTGGTACATGGATTTTGCTGAAATTGTAGTTTTAGGTGACTTTCCCTGATCCCTATTTTTGCAACTTCAGAGGCTTCATTTGGGCTCATACAGACACATTTTCATGTCCAATTTTTTTGAAAGTGCATAATTTTTTGTCTACTTTCCAGATCTGGTATCAGTTTGGAGAAATTTTGAGTAGACATAGTACTTTCAGAATATGGTCTATTTTGGCCACTTTTGGCACTTGTAATTGATTAGATCTTTGAGGGATCTTGTGTCTTATCTTCTTGAGTCTACTATAGCTTCATATTTTCTATTGTAATCATCAAAATAAAAAGTCCACTTGGATCCATTTTGACAAGTGGCAATTGTACACGCACTACCTATAAAGTGCCAAAATCATCATTTTTTTAATTTTTTTAATTTTTTTTTTTTAGGGGGTTTCTTTGATTGAGTGAATTGGGGGGATGTCTTGTGTCTTGGTGTCTCTTTATTTCTTGTGCTATTTTTCATTTTGCATCATGGGTTCTATTGCAAAATTAACTCCACATAACTATGCTACATGGAATGATAATGTATGGAGCAAGTTAATGGTTAAAGGTTTAAATCCTTATGTGGATGGTACAATTAAAAAACTTACTGATGATGATGTTGTTGCAGTAGGTAATTGGTCATGCAAATATTTTAAAGCTTTAGGAGTCTTGAGAGAGAATTTTTTTGAAGTTGTCATGTATCACATCAAAGTCATAAATGATGCTAGAGATGCTTGGGATTAACTTGTAGATTTGTTTGGTAAAGTGGATAAAGAAATGTGATTCACAATTGAGATTGATCTCCTCAAATTAGAGCCCAAAAAATTTACAAAATCCAAGATTATCTCAACAAAGTCAATGATTATAGAGCACAACTTGATGATTGTGGTAATGCCATGAAGGATGTGAAGTTGGTTAGTCACTTGTTGAAACATCTTCCTCCTGAATATCCATCTTTTGTTTCAAGTTACAATACTCACAAGTTGACCATGGGTAGTGCCTTCACTAAGCCTTCATTTGAGTCATTTTTAGAAATGTTGGTCTTAGAACAAGAAAAATTGATGAGTATGGGGATTCTCAAGTCTTCAACTTCCAAGGCATTGGTGGCTAATCATGAGATTCAAGGCAATAAAATTCAAAAGAAGAAGAAGAATTAGAAGTCTAAGTCTCAACAAGAAAGTGGGTATGTGCAAGATCATGAGGGGCCAAAAAGTGGTGATGTAAAAAAATCCACTTTTTAGTCATCCAAAAGTGCATGAAAATGTATGTTGACTTTTTAGTAGGCCTAGGTGTTAGTACACATGGGCAAACATGACACCAAAGCACAAGCCTTATCAGGTACCCGAATTTTTTGGGTACCCAAAAAAATCAAGTACCCGAAACCGGTGGCATAAATCAAAACCCGTGAGTCATTTTCCTCATTTCTCCTCACGTTTTGGGTTTGGAAAATGGCTCCAAATATCATATATATGATATTTTTAGGTACCTGATTGTGCCAACAACAAATTTGACTCCACAGTTGATTCGGTAAGTAAATTCTTGCTATATCGTGTTTAATTTCTTTCATTTTCATGTTAAATGTAGTTTTTTTGGTTAAAATAGGGTTTTGTATTGATTTTTTTAATAATATATGAAATCAATTTGAAATTTATATTTTTTTATTATTTAATCAGACATGGATGACAATAATGAAGATAATAACCCTCCCCCACCAAATAACGATCCCCAAAATAATCCAGAACCACTTCAAAACCCTTAATCTTTAGAGGATTTGATATAGGAGAACTTGAACACTATACAGGGCTTCAAAAATACATATCAGAATATACCTACATTAGTTCCTATGCTTGCCACCCTAAATACCATTGTTGAAAACATTGACACCCTTATGCAGCAACATAATGTTGCTCTTCATTGGCGTGCTAATATGCACACCCAATTTGATGATGGGCTTGACCATGATGGGGTTGTGGCCCTTAATATAACTAAGGAAGATATAGCCTCCCTTTTTGTTAACCCTAAAACCAAATTAAAAGTTGACCCCAAAAAAGCTCAAATTATCAATAAAATGGTGCACAAATGAAGAATTGTGGACACACCTTTGGGATCGCTGGTGGATGGTTTTTAACAAACCAACCCATAGAAATTTATAGCTCCCTTTCTATTTCATAAAAAAATTGTATGCTGATTTTGTGCTTGGTCACAATGTTAATTATTGGAGTATGAGGCCCAACATGGGCATAGGCGGAGGAGCTCCTCAGACTAGGCCATTTGCCCAATGTAAAAAGGCCACTACCTTTGTCACCCCCACTGATGTCACACCCATTGATGTCACACCCCCTCCTCCAATGCAGCATCCCAATATCATTGTAGAGGCTGCCTCACAGAGTATTAGAGCCATTCATTTGCTAAGTGATCAGTTGATCATGAAGACCAGGTCATTGTTGCCTCCTCATGTGGATGATGCTAGCACATCGACATCTAGCCAGAGTTCACATGTATGCGAGCCCCATATTTGCATTATATGCAAGAATATCTACCTCGGACCACTTACTAATGCTGATACATATTAGTATGTTATTGATGAGGAGGATATAGGAGACGTAGCTGCAGAGGCTGCAACACCTCATGGAGCATCTACTTCTCATGAGAGTGCTTAGGAGGGGTACATAGATCCATGGACTCCTATTGATATAGTAAGAGTAAACATTATAAATAAATTTGTCACATGACTTATTTAATTTAAAAATAATTTATTTATTTAGATTAGTTTTAATGATTGCATGCACTTATGTATATATATTTTTTCCATTTATGTTCAGTTGATGATAGAGGAGGAGTTGAGACAGGTGGATGACTCCACACTTTCGGCCATTTCATTTGGCCTTGACACCTATATGGTATATTATAAATTATTTACCCATTAGTTTTTTTTATATCATTTGGTGTACATGCTTAAATCCCTATCAATTAGAGCAATAAAATTCATACATTTACTAATATATTGTCATCTTAATGTACTCTTGTAGGATACAGTTGATGTCAGTGTGGGGCACAAGGGGGTTCCTTCTTCATGTGTCGACAAAGGAAAGGTAATTAATTGTTTAAGATTAATTATGCATGCATATGTATGCCACTTGTGTGTAGTAATAAATAGTTTACTTGCACTTTATTGTATAGGGTGTGGCTCTTAATGATGTCCCGACATGGGTTCGGGAGCCTAGGCTGACAGGCATCTCAATTCGGAGTGATAGCCAGATTGTACGTAGAATTTTACATATTGTTATTTGTATTTTGTAACTAGAGTTGTTATGATGAAGTACATTTATATATAATTGACAATCTTTTTACTCTCATAGGTTACTCCTAGTGTAAGGGAGGGACCATGAGAATCTTTCATATCTTTGTTGACCCAACCCACTATTCCAGAGGAGGGATCAGCAGATGTAAGTTTTAATTTTAGTTCAATCAATTTGTAATTTTATTATGCTATCATCCTATTTTGTAGATTTATTACTCTATGTTGCACCACTCTTATTGCAAATATATATTTATAGGTCAGAACTGGTATTGTTGGCATGGTCCCTTCGCTACCAAAGACTTATGCTAGGACACCTGATCGTAGTAGGTGACCGAGAGGCCAGATACAGATATTTGTATTTAGTTATAATTTTAATTAAATTAGTGTTTGAATTATGAATATATATATATATATATATATATATATATATATATATATATATATATATATATATATATATATATATAAACTAAGCAATCTAACTTAGGTTTGAGCTCATTTTTGATGCAGGCTCAATCAGAGCCAAACACTTCTTCAAAGAGGCTACATTTTGATGATCCCCCTATGCCATAGGATGTAGTTTTAGTTTTGTGGTCATTTTGAGATGCCACTTGGCACATTTTGAGATGGCATATATGTCACATGGTACACCTTGAAACATTGATTTTTTAGACATTTTGAAATGGCATGTGCCATATTTGTATATGGAGATACTTTTGATACATTTGATACTTTCTATATATAGAACATGTTCATTTTTATGTTATATTAGCGTCATCTTTTGTATACATATTTATTATTCATGTTTATGGAATTGAATGGTGAAGTTATATCTTGACTATGATTATCATTATGATTTAAATTATATCTTGTTGAAGTTACATTTGTTTTTCTTTACTCTGGAATACCCTGTTCATGGAGCTTATTATGTTTGAGGTTTAACTTCTATATATTTCCTATGTTCTTATGTTTCATACCATTATACCTCCCACCCAAAGGGACAGTCAGTCTCTTTAGATTTACAAACCACCTCTGTAAATATTAACTTCCTCAATCAGAACAAAATTGGACTCGCATATAAAAACCACAATTTTTCATTTAAGGCATGCTCCAGTGATAGCCCACATCTACCAACTACTCAAAAAATCAATCTTTTTAAGTCTTTGGACAACCCAACTCCATTACCATTCACAACACATGTTTTGTGTCCTCAAAGCTACACATGCACATCTTATAACATCCCAAACTTCTTGACTAGTTACATATCTTTTCCATATACATCCTGACTCTAGCATACAAAACCAAGAACCATATTTCTTTATTACCATTAAACTTCACCTAACATAACATTTTATATCTCCATCTACTACATTACAAAGACAAGTGTCGATATTATACTCTATATACCCACTCTACTACATCAAATGTCCCACAGCCCTTAACCCAACTTGTAATCCCACTTTAGCCACTTATTACTGCATTGTTTCAATACTATGTATATAACTCATCATATTGGGGTTTACTAAATCCACAAAGAAATGTAGCACTTGTGTTGTTAGGTCACTTGGGTCAAGCGTGGTCACGAGTATTCTAGTGACTCCATGGGTGAAATGGGGTTGTCACTAGTGTTTACTTGGCCAACCAGAGCCGATGGAGTAGATGGTTTGATGCCAGGACAGAGGGTTTGAAACATACATTGCTAAGCTACTTTCAATTGACCCTCACTACAAGTTTTGGCATCAACTGAGATTGCCTTGCCAAATGCAAATGAAGTCAAATCACCCAAAATTGAGAGAGGTTATTGTAGACCTTAGAAATATGATCTCGTAGCCCCTAATGGTTTTTCAATACCTCTCATGAGGTCCAAGATATGAGCCTTGGAAGATTGCTGCCCAATCATGCTTAGTGCACCTTGGGGTCACTTGGGTCGAGCGTGGTTGCGAGAATTCTAGTGACTTCATGGGTGGAACGAGGTTGTCACTAGCATTTACCCAGCCAACTAGAGCTGATGGAGTAGATGGTTTAATGCTAGGATAGATGGTTTGAAAGATACACTACTGAGCTACTTTCAACTGACCCTCACTACAAGTTTTGGGATCGACTGAGATCACCTTGCCAAATGCAAACAAAGTCAAATCGCCCAAAATTGAGAGAGGTTATTGTAGACCTTAGAAACATAATCCTGTAGCCCCTAATGGTTTGTCAATAACTTTCATGAGGTTTGAGATACAAGCCTTGGAAGATCATTGCCCAATCGTGCTTAGTGCACCTTGGGGTCACTTGGGTCGAGCGTGGTCGCGAGCATTCCAGTGACTCCGTGGGTGGACTGGGATTGTCACTAGCATTAACCCAGCCAACCAGAGCTGATGGAGCAAATGGTTCAATGCCAAGATGGATGATTTGAAAGATACACTTCAAAGCTACTTTCAACTGACCCTCACTACAAGTTTTAGCATCGACTGAGATCGCCTTTCCAAATGAAAATGAAGTCGAATCGTCCAAACTCAAGAGAGGTTATTGTAAAACTTAGAAATGTGATCCCCTAGCCACTAATAGTTTATTGATACCTCTCATGAGGTCTGAGATACAAGCCTCGGAAGATTGATACCTAATTGTGTTTAGTACACCTTGGGGTCACTTGGGTCAAGCATGGTGGCGAGCGTTCCAGTGACTCCGTGGGGGGAAAGGGATTGTCACTGGTGTTTACCCAGCCAACCAAAGCTAATGGAGCAGATGGTTTGATGCTAGGACATACGGTTTGAAAGATACACTACTGAGCTACTTTCAACTAGCCCTCACTGCAATTTTGGCATCGACTGAGATTGCATTGCCAAATGCAAACGAATTTGAATTGCCCAAAACTGAGAGAGGTTATTGTAGACCTCAGAAACATGATCTTGTATTTTTTGGTGGTTTGTTGATACCTCTCATGAGGTCTAAGATATGAGCCTTAGAAGATCACTTCCCAATTGTACTTAGTGCACCTTGGGGTCACTTGGGTCAAGCATGGTCGCAAGCATTCCAGTGACTCCGTGGGCAAAATAGGATTGTCACTGGCATTTACCTGGCCAACCGAAGCTGATGGAGTAGACAATTCGATGCCAGGATAGATGGTTTGAAAGATACACTTTAGAGCTACTTTTAACTGACCCTCACTACAAGTTTTGGCATTGACTGAGATCGCCTTGCAAAATGCAAATGAAGTTGAATTGCCCAAAACTAAGAGAGGTTATTGTAGAGCTCAAAAACATGATCCCATAGCCCTTGATGGTTTTTGGTTTGTAGGTCTGAGATACGAGCCTTAGAAGATCACTGCCTAATCATTCTTAGTGCACTTGGGGTCACTTGGGTCGAGCGTGGTGGCAATTCCAGTGACTCCGTGGGCAGAATGGGGTTGTCACTGGAATTTAATCGGCCAACCAAAGCTGATGGAGCAGACGGTTTGATGCCAAGATGGATGGTTTGAAAGATACACTACTGAGCTACTTTCAACTAACCCTCATTGCAAGTTTTGGCATCAACTGAGATTGCCTTGCCAAATGCAAATGAAGTCAAATCGCCCAAAACCAAGAGAGGTTATTGTAGAACTTAGAAACATGATCCCGTAGCCCCTGATAGTTTGTTGATACCTCTCACGAGGTCTGAGATATGAGCCTCAAAATATTGCTGCCTAATCATGCTTAGTGCACCTTGGGGTCACTTGGGTCAAGTGTGGTCGTGAGCATTCCAGTGACTCCATGGGTGAAATGGAATTGTCACTAGTGTTTACCCAGCCAACTGAAGTCAATGGAGTAGATGGTTTGATGCTAGGATAGATGGTTTGAAAGATTCACTTTAGAGTTACTTTCAACTGACCCTCACTGCAAGTTTTGGCATCGACTAAGATCACCTTGCCAAATGCAAATGAAGTCAAATTGCCAAAAACTGAGAGAGGTTATTGTAGATCTCGGTGATGCAGTTAAGCATGGAGAATCCAATGAAGGACTATCCAAACTTGTATCCACTGATTACATGCAATGTGTCGGTCTGTAAGGCTTTCCTGGTTATAGCCAATTACAATACAATAAACAACTCTATAAGATCACATAGGATCCAACACACTTCTCTCCTCCTCAGCTAGCCCACGTCTGCAACATAATAGGACACTGGTAGGCACTCCAAGAAGAATTTGAACTTGTACCCGCAGGTCACCAAGAAATCTTATGCTACCTAAGCTCGCAAGCTACTAACTCTACTACTAGATTTACCTTCCAGATCTACTCTATCTGAGATTTGTACTCTTCGAATCTCCCCCTAAACAACTACCCAAACACCCCTTAAATACTAATCCAAGCCATAAGTTAGCTAGATCAAACAATTAACTCCTATGAACAAATATTAAATGCCCAAACATTAGTCGACTCTCAAATAGCCTTACAATAAATGATTTCTCAATGTCAGCCTTTAGACCCACATAGGAGAATGCAACATGCTAGATCTAGGTCCCCACATGTCCAATGGTCAATCCATAACTCAAGGAACAAGACCCAAATTAAATGCACCAATCAGCCAAGCCGATCCATCCAAACAACCAAGTCGGTAAGCAAGAACACCGAGCAACAGAGAAATAACTAAGCACTAGTAAATTGACCATGCCAACCATGACTGAGTAGTGAAGCTATCATTGAGCACCAGAAATGTTGAGTCTCCTTCCATGACCGATCTCCCTTCAATGACTGAGTCCTCCAGAGACTGAGCCACTTCAGTGACCAAGCAACAGACATAAACACCAAGACCCCATCAGTAACCAAGCACCAAGCAACAAAACACCAAGTCACCAAGTAACCATCATCCATCGAGATCCATCAGTACTTCCAATTGAGAATCACCATAAAGACCAAGAAATTCCAGTCTTCTACTGAAATCACCACGCAAGTAACCAAACTCCACTAGATAGTTTTTGAGACTGGCAAAATTTTTAGGCACCGAGCAATAAGTCAGGATGCCACTACATCAGACTCCCGGGGTACAAAGAAAAGCGTGTCTCACACTTTCTCACCAAAGGGAACATCTGAACAATGCCAACTCCACTTCATCTTCACCAAAGGTTTCTCCTCAATCATAGGAAAGAGAACCAATCTGCAACTCAACCAATTAGTATGTTTAATATCCAGAAAAACTGAACCATCAACCCAACACCAAGGATCAAGGAAGAATCCCATCTTAGAATCTCATCACCAGACTTATCATTATCAACTAGAAACTCAAGTCCACAACTGGAATACAACATCTGCACCTCAACACCGAACAGAAATAGGTCGGTAACACCAACATCAGGAAGGTGTTCAACAATAGGTAACCCCATACCAATAGTAATCTGATCAAGCACAACCAGATGCTCTACAATTTCCATGTCAAGCACAAAAGAATGAACATGAAAACCAATCTCCTCACCAAGGTCAAAAAAAATGTCAGAAACCATAGGTAACTCAGCAATAACCAAAAGTTTCTCTATAGGTTTCATGGTAGAATCTACCAATTGACCATCAAAACCAATTTCACATGCTTCCACATGTCTTCTCTCTCGAATCAGTCTTCTAATTGGCCAGACAACTTTCCTCTAGATTGGCATGCTCCAACTCTAGTAAGCTTTGCAAAGTTCAACAATACTTTCCTTCGCCAGGTTCTTAACTCATTTCTCCACATGATTCAACAAATCCACTTCCAATCGAGAAAACCTTTCAGAAATCTTCATCTCCACAATATCAAAGAGATCTATAATCACACCAGGGTTCAATCCTCTCAGAGACATCCTTAAAGATAAGAAATACTCTACAACAAACCCAATAGCGACCACCTTGTGACAACCTCTAAGTTGTATGCAAGTCATATCACAACTTGCCACCTCACATGAACAACTAGGGCATGATTTCACAAGTTCAGTAACACAGATCTGCAACTTAGATTGCACACAATCTCTTCGCCAACCTTTCTCCAAACAAGATAAACTTAGCTTTGATACCACCTGATGCAGTCAAGCATGGAGAATCCAATGAAGGACTATCTAAACTTGTAGCCAACACCAGCACAATGGAATTACATAGATTAAACATCATATTTGATGGAAAACATAGGTATCTTTATTCATCAACTAACTGATTACATGCAACATGTCTAGTTGTAAGGCCTTCCCAGTTATGGTCAATTATAATGAAAGAAATAGTTCTACAAGATCACACAAGATCCAACACACTTATCTCCTCCTCAGCAAGCCAAGGTCTGCAACATAATAGGTAACTGGTAGGCACTCCAAGAAGAATCTAAACTTGTACCCGTGGGTCACCAAGCAATCGTCTGATAGCTAAGATTGCAAGCTACTAAATATGCTACCAAATTTACCTTCCAGATCTACTATGTCTGAGATCTGTACTCTTCCAATCTTCCCCTAAACAACTACCCAAACACCTCTTAAATACTAATCCAAGTCACAAGTCAGCTGGATCAAACAATTAACTCCTATGAACAAATATTAAATGCCCAAACATCAGTCAGCTCTCAAATAGCCTTACAATAAATGATTTCTCCATGTCGGCCTTTAGATCCACATAGGAGAATACAACACGCCATATCTAGGTCCCCACATGTCCAATGGTCAATCCATAACTCAAGGAACACAACCCAAATTAAATGCACCAGTCGGCCAAGCTGATCCATCCAAACAACCAAGTCGGTAAGAAAGAACACCGAGCAATAGAGAAATAACTGAGTGCCAGTAAACTAACCATGCCAAGCATGACCGAGCAGTGCAGTTATCACTGAGCACTAGAAATGTTGAGTCTCCTTCCATGACTGAGCTCCCTTCAATGACCGAGTCCTCCAGCGACCAAGCCACTTCAGCGACCGAGCAACAGACATAAACATCAAGACTCCATCAGTAACTGAGCACTAAGAAAAAAAACACCAAGTCACCGAGTGACCATCATCCATCGAGATCCACTAGTACATCCAACTAAGAATCACCATCAAGATCAAAAAATTCTAGTCTTCTACCGAAATCACCAACCAAGTAACTGAACTCCACTAGATAATTACTGAGACTGCCAAAATCTTCAGGCACTGAGAAATAAGCTAGGATGTCACTGCATCACTCAAAAATACAATCTTGTAGCCCCTGATGGTTTGTCAATACCTCTCATGAGGTCCAAGATACAAGCCTCAGAAGATTGCTACCCAATCATGCTTAGTGCACCTTGGGGTCACTTGGGTCGAGCATGGTCGTGAGCATTCTAGTGACTCCATGGGTGGAATAGGGTTGTCACTAGCATTTACCCAGCCAACTAGAGCTGATAGAGTAGATAGTTCGATGCTAGGACAGATGGTTTGAAAGATACACTTCGGAGCTACTTTCAACTAACCCTCATTGCAAGTTTTGGCATCGACTAAGATCGCCTTGCCAAATGAAAATGAAGTTGAATCTCCCAAAACTAAGAGAGGCTATTGTAGACCTTAGAATCATGATCCCATAGCCCCTGATGGTTTGTTGATACCTCTAATGAGATCTGAGATATGAGCATCAGAAGATCACTGCCTAATCATGCTTAGTGCACCTTGGGGTCACTTGGGTTGAGCGTGGTTGCGAGCGTTTCAATGACTCCATGGGTGGAACAGGGTTGTCGCTAGTGTTTACCCAGCCAACCAAAGCTGATGGAGTAGACGGTTCAATGCCAGGATGGACAGTTTGAAAGATACACTGTGGTGCTACTATCAACTAACCCTCACTGCATAATGAATCATTTACATCTATCATATATGTATCCATCTTATTCAAATGGACTTTCAAAGCATCAAAGATTGTTTGAAATGATAAAAAATAATATCCTTAAAGCATTAGAAATAAGAATCAAACATGTAAGAATTCAAACCATGCAAATGACATAAGTAAATAATAATAAATTACGCACTGTAGAATCAAGAGTCCCCCCCTGTGACAATGCTAAAGTACACCAATCAACACTAGAATGAGCATCAAGAAGTACAACACCTAAAATCCTTAGTTTCTCCTTAACTAAATCTCTCTTCACACACGCACCTGCTCCATCATGATCCCCTTTCCCATGCCCTGACTCAAAAAAAAATCCAAATATGAGGTACACCTCTCTCCACATGCATTCTACACAACCAATAAAACATTCTGGCATTCTTAAATTGACCAGTGCAATTATCTGACCAAATAAGATGCCTATCCATAGCAATACCATTTTCCTACAAGAAGTCAAAATAGTTCTAGAAACAATGTTGAACAAACTCATGAGAGTGAGACCTATCGTCACTCATATAAAAATGGTACTCTCTGATTATCTTTCGCTCATCTTTTGTACTATCATGGGAATGTCTATATGTGATGTGTACAAAAATAGCAACCTGAATGAAATTATAATATTGAGCTTGAGTCTCATTTTGGGGCTGCAATGTATAGTTCTCCTCAAAGTCTACAACGGATATAATAGTTCCAATGGGGAAAGTGTCGTTACATGTCCTGAATTGTTGATCCAACCATTGAGACCTATGACTATGCCTTGCATACTTGTAAAAAAGAGTTTTCTTGAAATCTGAGATAAAATTAGCAACATTGTATTCTTTTGCAACTAACTCACATCTAGAGCCTTCACCTCCACTCTTCAATGTATATTTCATTGTTTCATATACCTTTTTTTGGACAAGTGTCTTTCCAAAATTGTGTTCCAAACCCTCATGAAAACATGTCCTAAACTTGGACAAGCCACCACATTCTGAGCACTTGGCATTTAAGCAATATTTTTTATAAAATAAACAACCATCATCTCTATGACATAAAAATTGATCTAGCAAGTCTCTTGATGATTTGGGAAGACCACTTGCACCACAATCCTCTAGCATTTTATTAGTATGCAAAGTAGAATGAATGGACCATAATAATTCATGATGCATTGAAAACTCAACATGATATTTGCAAAAACATGTATACCAAATCTTGAGGGGTACACAATAAAATGGCTTCATAGATTCAAAAGACCTTTGTGATTATTTCAATGTTGGATGTGTCTCACAAAAAATTTTATACAACATTGTTTGACTTACCTCCACATAATGTTTAGGATGTGGAGTGCGGTCTCGATTGCCAACTCTAAACTTCAAGACATCCTTCACATTTGGTGATACTCTTGAGTTAGCATCCCAAAATTATTGAATTTCATCCTTGACAACATCTGTTAGCTTCTTATCAAAACATGGAAGTCTCCCACCATAAGCCCATGTATTAATTTGAAGCGGATCATCAAGTCTTTCTCTTCTTGCAAGTGCTCTACCCAAATTTTTACGGTCTATAATGGAGTCAACACAAGTTTATCTCATCAAACGAGCCTTTCTCAACTGATGACTTACTAAGGAAGTTGTAATAACCCTCTGAGAAACTCTCTTGTCTTTTTCTCTGCTAGTTTTCCCAATGTTATTGAGAGAATTGAAAAGATTCTTCACAACAATGGAATTTCTCTCCATTTTCTTGTTCACGTGAATCTTCAATTTCACAAGCACAAGTCTCATCTTTTTCATCTTTAACAACTGGACAAAAATTTGACATTGCTCAACCAATGTCTTGTTTCCAAAAGATTGATCATGAAGTCTTGAAGCCCAGAACCTAACAATTCTATGTGACGTCTTTCCTTCCAAATTATTCATAATGTTCTCCTCAATTTCAATTAACCATTTAGGTGTTCTTGAAAACCCCTAATTTGAAGATTGATTATCTTTATTGCAAGGGACTTCATTTCGCATATAATTTGGAGACGTGTAACATTCATGTGGTTCTTGTGCAACATTTTCATTCTCCAAGTCTACATTTTCAATCTCCATCTATACATTTTCATCTTCATTCCATTCATTGTCATTCCCCAAATCTACGTTTTCATTCCCCAAGTCTACATTTTCATTCTCCATCTCTACATTTTCATCTTCACTCCATACATTGTTATTCACAAAATTAATTTCCATATTATTTTCAAATTCAACATCCTCTTCACTTGAAACTACATTTACGGGGTCACCTTGATTAATGTTTAACATACCTTCTCTCCTTCTTCGGTGATTTTCCCTATCTTTTTTCCTATATGCCTGAATTTCTTCATCCGCCACCTTCCTCTTCCGTTTATCCTTTCGATGACTATTGCTTCCCATGGTGAGACCACAAGTTGACAAAAAACAAAAAATGGGCCCCAAATCAGTTTTTTTTTTCTGCAACCCATGAAAAAAGTCTAAAATCTCATGCTTCTCTGGTTTGTGGGGACAGGGAACATTTTGGTCAAAGTTACACTAGTCCATAATCGGGTACCCAATATTTCTGGGTACATGAAAAAATGGTGGGAGTAAATGAAAAAATTGAACTTTTATATATAAAGCGAGGTTTAAATATTTATTATATATATATTAATGTATTGTATATATATATATATAATGTATTAAATATATACTAATGTATATAATATATATACTAATATATTATATATATACTAATGTATTGTATATATATAATATATATATAATGTATTATATTATATATATACTATAATAGGGGAGAGAGAGAGAGAGAGAGAGAGTTCCAATGTGTCCATAGGGGTCATGGGGACTTCCTAAGGGTCCTAATGCATGATAAGGCATACTAGGACCCCTAGGAAGTACGCATGACCCTTTTTGACACATTTGAATGCTCAAGTGTGTCTGAAGGGGTTGTAGGACCCCTTAGGACACACTTGAGGGTTCCAATGTGTCCATAGGGGTCATGAGGACTTCCTAGGGGTCCTAACCCATGATAAGGCATACTAGGACCCCTAGGAAGTCCCCATGACCCCTTTTGACACATTTGAAGGCTCAAGTGTGTCCAAAGGGGTTGTAGGATCTCTTAGGGCACACTTGAGAGTTCCAATGTGTCCATAGGGGTCATGGGGACTTCCTAGGGGTCCTAATGTGTGATAAGGTGTACTAGGACCCCTAGGAAGTCCCCATAACCCCTTTTGACACATTTGAATACTCAAGTGTGTTTGAAGGGGTCGTAGAACCCCTTAAGACACACTTGAGCATTCCAATGTGTCCATAGGAGTCATGGGGACTTCCTAAGTGTCCTAACATATGATAAGGCATACTAAGACCCATAGGAAGTCTCCATGACCCCTTTTGACACATTTGAACACTCAAGTGTGTCTGAAGGGGTCGTAGGACCCCTTAAGACACATTTGAGCATTCCAATGTGTCCATAAGGGTCATGAGGACTTCTTAGGGGTCCTAACATGTGATAAGGTGTACTAGGACCCCTAGGAAGTCCCCATGACCCCTTTTGACACATTTGAATGCCCAAGTGTGTCCAGAGGGGTCATGTGGACTTCCTAGGGGTCCTAATGCATGATAAGGTGTAATAGGACACCTAAGAAGTCCCCATGACCCTTTTTGTCATATTTGAATGCTCAAGTGTCTCTGAAGGTGTTGTAGGACCCCTTAAGACACACTTGAGGGTTCCAATGTGTCAATAGGGGTCATGGGGACTTCCTAGGGGTTCTAGTACACGTTATAGGACCCCTAGGAAGTCCCCATGACCCCTATCGACACATTTGAATGCTCAAGTGTGTTTGAAGGGGTTGTAGGACCCCTTAAGACACACTTGAGCATTCCAATGTGTCCATAGGGGTCATGAGGACTTCCTAGGGGTCCTAACACGTGATAAGGCATACTAGGACCCCTAGGAAGTCCCCATGACCCCTTTTGACACATTTGAATGGTCAAGTGTGTTTGAAGGGATCATAGGACCCCTTAGGACACACTTGAGGGTTACAATGTGTCCATAGGGGTCATGTAGACTTTCTAGGGGTCCTACGCGTGATAAGGCATACTAGGACCCCTAGGAAGTCCCCATGACCCCTTTTGACACATTTGAATGCTCAAGTGTGTCCGAAGGGGTCATAGGACCCTTTAAGACACACTTGAGCATTCCAATGTGTCCAATGGGCTTTAGGTTCATTAACCTCTTACATCAACAATTCGAATGAAATTGATACAAAAAGTCCTAACCAAAGGCACATCCGCAAATTATCGAATTTGATTGATTTTATCCTAATTCTGCATAGGGGAATATTCCTAGAAATATTCCTAATTTATCATAATTATTCTTAATTTAATAATTATTTGGTGATAAATCCTATTTATCCTAAAGTTTGATTAATTGAATATTTTGAATATTTAATTAATCAGATTTAATAATGCCACTTAATTATTTAATTACATTTAATTATATTTATTCCTAAATTGTATTATTTAATTTTGACAATAAATTAAAAAATCTTATGACTAATTGATTAAATTCCTATTTAATTAATTAAAGTCAGTTGTCAATATTTAATAATATAGTTTTTGAATAAAAGTTTGATTTAGTAATTGATTAACCCATAAATCAATTGTTTTAATTTTAAAATCAGTTAAGTTGAGAATAAATCACTTTATTTTTAATTAATTCATATTAAATCATGCATAATCAGAAAAATAATCAACTTTAAAACAACTATTATTTTCAATTTGTTAACTTTCTAAACTCAACATCTGATGGTGAGTTGAAAAAGAGAACTAAACTCTATTTTGAGATAAAAACTACTTTTGCATGATTTTATGAGTTTATTTATTCTTAATTTCTTGTTAACTCAAAAATCAACCTCAGTTTATCAAGAGTGATTTATGGCTTTTCTCAATGCATCCTCAAGCCCTGGATTTCTATAAAATCAAGGCTCGGCTCTTCACAAATGCCTCTCAAAAAAATCTCTCAATCTCTCTAAATCTCTCTAAATCCCTCAAGCTTTCTATCTCACATCTCTAGAATTTGCACAATTACTTTGGGGAATTTACAACTGAAGAACAAAGATTTTGCGATAGATAATTTTGTGAGATCAATTCATAGTTTTTCATAGCTTTGCATATCAATTCATATAATTCCTAGATTAATTTGCATATTATTTCAATTTCATTCTAGATTAATTTCATACAATTTTTCATCCTATTGCATCAAAAATCCAAAAAAATAGATTAATTTGCATTCATATTTCATTGCTTTCATCATTTTAAATCCTTCATTTAGGTGTTGCATTGTCACTATTCTTGATATCAATCTAAGAACATCATACTCACACCTACTAGAAGGCAGTAAATCACCTAGTTAGCATAGTTTCAATTATTTGCAAGATTTTAATTTTTACTAACCTCTAATGTTTTACCGAAGCGTTGTGTCTACAGCTAGGTACAAAATTCACACACACATTTTTGGCACCCATCGTGGGGCCCTAAAATAGGTTTCCATTCTATTCTATCAAATTTCTATTATTTTTCTCGAACCTAGGACCACGAGGTTAATTTTTGTGAGTTTTGTGATAAATTTCTAGGCTATTTTTAAAAAAAATTGCCTAATTTTTTTATTGGTACATGGGCACATGACATGATACAGATCCAAAATTTATATTTCTAGAAATTATTTGAGTTATCTTTCATTTTCCATTGGTTTGGATTAATTTTTTTTTGATTTGCAAAAGTTATGATCATTTTAGTGAAGACTGGTCAGAACCTGATTTTGTGAAATCCGACTGATGTTTTTATTGTTACATGCACATATGATATGATAAAGATCTGAAATTTATATTTTTGGAAAGGTATTTGAGTTTTCTTTAATTTTCCATTGGTTTGGATTAATTTTTTTTTAATTTGAAAACGTTATGATCATTTTAGTGAAAACTAGTCTGAACCTATTTTTATGAAATTTGACTGATGTTTTTATTGGTACATGCATATATGACATGATATAGATCCAAAATTTATATTTTTGGAAATTTATTTGAGTTAGATTTCATTTTCCATTGGTTTGGATTAATTTTGTTTTGATTTGCAAAATTTATAATTGATTTAGTGCAAACTAGTCAGAATCTGATTTTTTATGACAACAGGTTTTTCGATTATCAAATGACATATTATCTTTGACTAACCTGATTTTCTACCATGTAGGGTTGACAAGTTGTGTTTCTTTTTTGATAGATTTTTATAATAGTGGGTTTCATGTACAAGAATAGGTAATTTTTTCATAATAGTGGTTTGCAGGTGCAGGTGTAGGTGCAGGTGCAGGTACGTCCTATGGGTACAAAAGATAGAAGACAAATGCTCAAAAATTGCTAAAACAGGTAAAATCTACTAAGTGCGTTGTGAGGAACTTAGGTATTCTGGTACATCTGATAACACTTCATTTTGGGACATTAAACAAACTCTCTTGTGTCAATCTTGAGTGCCTTTATAGCTTTCATAATTCACACTTTAGTTTTGGGCTCTAAAACGAACATAAATTTGCTTTTTGCATATCTGTTACACATAGTAATTAGGCCCTATGAACACTATTTGCAGATGATCTTGAGAGAGTGGGCTTCTTTTTCTTTTTTACATGTGAAGCTCTTCTTGACGAAGGATCCCCTTATAGGTAGGAAGGATACTAAGATTGTCTTGCGTACTACTAGATTTTGAGTCTTCAACTTTTGATCGATACATTCTCTCTCTAAAGAGGTTGATAGATCATAAGCGATTGATATCATAGATCTTTGTGAGATAATTTTAGTCTTAGCATGTTAGATTAATCTCTCTGCTTTATTTTGGTGAAGTGAAGAGGCTAGGGGATTATACTCTACTTCCTTTTTGGATAGTACCAGAAACCCAGATCCTTGAATCTGATCTAGTCCCCTTGTGGTATCTTTTGTGAGTCACCTTTAGAGAGGGTTAACTATAGTGGACATTCTCTTAATTGGTTCAACCACGTGGACATAACCTCAAGCATTAATAGCCATTTTCACCGTGGTAGCAGCAACCGCTATATAAATATCCTTGTGGAAGAAATCTTCATAGGTGTGGTCTCTTGTTGGGCTATCAGATCTCCCTAGTAGCTCCTGATTGATTAAATTCTTGGACTGTGTCAAAAACCTGGTGCGCCTAGATTAGAGTTTTCCCTCTTGAGATCACAAAAGTTGCAGAGTCAGGCCATTACTACAAACCCTAGCGAGGCCAAATTTTTCATTTTCTAGGACTATGTACGTTATCAAAATTTTGTTTAGAACATACACAAGTAGCATTCCTAGGGATTAGCACATTAAGTCACTATTTCTTGTTCATACGCAAGGTTGTTTTTTCCCTTTTTCATTATTTTCAGATGATTGATTGCTTCCCTTTTCTTGATGTTCTACGTGTTTGTTATCTACTTGGTTATTGAAAATGAATGATCCCGAACTATTACATGAATCTGCAAACCTGAACAGAGTAAAACTTGCAAATAAAATGGTTCTTAAAACTAAAAAATTGCAAATCTGAAGCAAAAATCATTTATGGTGTCAAAAGTCATCCTGAAATTTCAAAACTCATATCAAAGCTAAAGTCAAAGTTGTCAAAAAACTCTGAAATCTATCAAAAATCTAGTTTTTACAACCTACTTCCAGATTATGTCAAACAAATCATTATGTCAGAGACATATCAGAACCTATAAAAAATCCATCCATTTTCCTAAAGTGGTCTCTTGAGTCTAATTTAGCCTTCTGATTTATCGATTTGAGTCTTTTTCATCTTGTGTCAAAACCTTGTCAAAATTATCTTTAAAATTTAGATTCTTACAAAAATGGCTAAGTGTTGTGAGCTCATGACCGCCATCTATTAGGCATCTACCCATAATACTGTGGCATAGTATCCTTCATTTACATCTGATCTAATCTTCAATCAATTCAATCTTGACAAGGTTGCATCATTCGATCTTCTTGAATCAAGTCATTCTTTAGTTGTCTTCATCTTGCTCTCTTGCTTCACCCAAGGTTAATGGTGGAAACTCAAGCTTCATCACAAAAGAAATCTTGAGAAGCATCTCATACCTTACCTCTGTCTACTCATGTGGGTCCAACCTTTGATGAACTCTACAATTTAGGTCTTTACGAAGATGACGGTCTTGGCAATCTTCGATTAAAAACTGGTCTCATACCTTACCTCTGTCTACTCATGTGGGTCCAACCTTTGATGAACTCTACAATTCAATTCTTTATGAAGATGATGGTCTTGGAAATCTTTGATTAAAAAATGGTTATATACCCCCTCCTCCATCAATCCAAGGGGTCAATAAAAAATCTCTACATTAATCTATTCCAGGGAGTCCTAAAACTCCTAACATGTCTCACGGAGGGACACATCATGGGTCTCAAGGACATCACTCTCAACATGGTGCAGATCAAGAACCCACACCTTCTAAAATTTCTTGATATCAAAATGATGATGACTTCAAGAAAATGATGAGGTATTTCTTGAAGGAAGACAGAGAAACATACTTTCTAGAACTAGCTCGTCAAGGGGCTAAACTTCCTCCCAACTTTAATGTTGAAGATATCATTACACATGAGGAAGAAACTCCAATCATAGCTATGATGAAATAGATGCATGTCATGCAAGTCAAACTTAACAAACTTGAAAAATAAAAGGAACCTAAAGAGTTCTCCATGGAGGCTCTATGCCCTTTTCCATTTGATAAAGACTTGTACATGTCATCATTCCCTAAAAGAGTGGAGATACCTAAGTATGATAATTATGATGGAAACTCTGATCCTCAAGATCATGTCAAAGAATTCTATACTCAATCTATGGAGTTCATTCACAAACCAACTTACTTAATGCATCTTTTCCCTCGATCTTTGGGAGAGTCATCCATTCATTGGTTCTCAAAAATGCCTCCAACTATCAAAACTTTTGAGGAGTTAATCAAACTGTTCTATCAATAATACTCCTATAACATCCAACATCTAGTCACCATGATCAACATCTACAATCTGAAAAAATACTCAGGAGAACCATTCCTGACTTTTCTCAAAAGATGGAGGAACAAGTTTTCTCTATATGCTAGACCCATTCCAGAAATTGAGAAGCTGGAAATCTTCATCAACAATCTTGTTCCAGAACTCAACTACCACTTGCAAATGCAAAATCATGCATCCTTTGATAATATGGTAAAAAATGCAATCAAAATTTAGAAAGTACTTGTGCAAAAAGGAGATATATCACTTCAAAAGGACAAGTATGAATCTAGGTCTAGTTCTAAAGATAAAGGCAAAAATTGGAACAAGAATAAGGCCATTTTCACAAATGGTGTTGTTGATAATATCCATGTCCCTTCTAAGGCACCTGCTTTCAATCTCACTATTGGCACCCAAGCCATCAAAGCTTCTGAAGCTAAAGCAACAGAATCTAACAAGAAACCATCTACTTACAAACCTTTGGCTACAGATCCTAACCACAAATTCACTCCTCTTGGAGATTCCTTGGAATCTACCATGAAAACTCTGTTGTCTAACAACATCATTTACTTGCCTGAGATCCAACCATTTGATCCTAAACCTAAACCAAAATGGTTGAAATTATGTGGCTTCCATCATAATAAGGGTCATAAAAACAATAACTATGTACACTTGAAACACCTCATACAAGACAAAATTGATCATGGAGAAATCACTATTGAGAATCATAAAAGCAATAATGATCATATAGCATTCACAGAGCCATTTCTGAAACATGGTAAAGAAGATTCTTCTTCTCAACCTAATATGGGTGCTAAAGTCAAGTATGCCTACTCTGGAAATAATGTTGGCATCCATATGGTTGAACCATGTCTATCTGAGTGTTCCAATGTCATCACAATTGTACGAAGAGATAGATAAAATCAATCAGCTCACATAGTTACTCAATCACAATCTCAGGCGCATCTGCCAGGATAAATCCCAGATTCATCCAATGTCCCTAAGATGCCCTTCAATCTTTCATCTACTTCTAAATAGAAGGCTACATCTAAATCTTCAAATCCTAAAGACACAAGGCCTACATCCTATAGTATTGTCCAACAAATCTAACATACAAATGCAAAAATCTCCATGTTTGAGTTGCTTTGAATATCTCCAACTCTTAGAGCCATTCTAGACAAAGCTCTGCTCAGATCCAATGATCCTAACAACCTTGATTTAGACAGATTCCAGACTATGGTTGGTCATCTTACATCTCCGCAGTATATCTCCTTTTCAGAGGAAGATGATAACTCCTTGAGTCATCCGCATAATCAGCCCTTGCATATTGAAGTCTTGATCCAAAACCGTCGCATCAAACATATGTTGATAGATGGGGGCATTGGCTTAAACATTTGTTCTTTTAGCTTGATCACACAACTGGGATTTTCAAAAATGGCTATTGATCCTAGAAAGAAGATAACTATCAAAGCATATGATGAGCAAGAAAGATCTTCCAAAGGCACCATTGTCTTACCTATCAAAACAAGTTCAGTAATCAGAAATACTACATGTCAAGTTCTTGATCTACCTTTGGCTTACAACATCCTTCTAGGGAGACCCTGGATACATGAAATGAAAGCTATTCCTTCCACACACCATCAATGTGTGAAATTTCCTTATGGAGTAGAGGTGACAATTCCAGCTGACCTCTCTACAACTTGCAATGCATTGAAAGAAAGTGTAGATAAACTTGTTCCTAATAACAAAGAATCTTCCACTAAGAAAATAGATGTAGCATCCACATCCAAGATGGAAGACATTGCAAAAGAGGTCAAAATCAAAGATAATGGTATGGGAGAATACACAATGGAACCTATTTTATCTCTCACATCTCTCATGTTGTCCCCTAAGTCTTATGGGCATCCGTCAGACAAAGTGAAACCTAATGCTAAAAAATCTCAAGTCCTATTCAATGGAAGCTTTGTTCCAGAACAAGTATCTAAAAAAGAGTTTGAGGAATATGAAGTTTTTCTTGCATGGTTGTATAAAGAGGAATCTAACTCTAAGTCAATCCAGAAATGTGACTCCACTTCAAGCAGAATTCCTTAGAAGTCATATGGACAATGGGACAAATTGATCACAAAAATGGGATATATTAGAAAAGGACCTCTAGGACTACAAGGTAAGGGTCTTCTATCACCTCTTGACCCATGGTCAAACCAACAAGGATAATATAGGTCTAGGATATAAGAAGAAGCCTTTCTATCTTAGCAAGAGTTCAACACATGTCTTAGAATAGATTGCACCAAAGGAGGAAACAATACAATAGTATGATAGTGATGAGTCAGACACCACTGAGGAGCTCATTCCTTATGAGCATTTTCCTAAAGAGATAAAAGGCCTCCTTGAAGCTGAAGATGATCCAGTAAAAGGAATCAATGTAGTAAACACACAAGAACCTACTATAGAATAAGAGGTAGTTGCACCACAAGAACCAACTAATCTTGAAGATAATAAAATAGATAAAGAGGAAGGTGGTAGTTATTTTGAGATAGATTCTCATGAGTATGAATTCAAATTAGAATCTGAGGGTAACCCTTCTTGGGGTATTCACCATGACTTTACTCATGTTCTCAATTTTTCTAGAGGCATAGATGAGGAATCAAATGACTATGAATGGGAAGTCATTCCAGAGGAAGATGAGCTTATCACAAAAAAAAATATTGATGTTATTCACCAATATGCACCTAAACCCAATGTAAGTCTAGAGCAAAATAATGAACTTAATGAGTTTGATCCACCTATGGCTGAATTGGACTCCCACAATGACATTGAGCCTATTCATGAATTGAATGTTTTGAGTTTTAATATCACCTTCAAACTCGAGTGTTGGGTTAGGACCAATGATGATAGATCCATATCCGTAAACACTATCTCCCAATCTTTTCCCACTTTGACTATCCAACATCCTGACCTTCTTGACCAAACTTCCATGAATCTGAGCCAAGGTATCTTTACTTTCTCAAATGACTATGCCCTTGCTTGCTACCTAAATGCAATTGAGCCTATGAAGACTCCCATTAGTGAACCAAGCATCAGCATGATAGAGTCAAACATCAAGTATCTTAGTCAAAAGAATAAGAATAAAAATTAAAAAAAAATGAGTTCTGAGGGTGAAAACCACTTTGTGGCAGTCTCAGAACCTATAAAAGTAAAAATAAAAGACATATCCGAAGGTGAAAACCTCTTTGGGGTGCCTAAGGATGAGATATTTGATGTCCTTCCAAGTCATTTACAAGATAGATCTCTAGTTCTAATTGAGCCCACTCAATCTACCAACTTGGGAACAACAGAGGAACTACAGTTGATCCATGTAGTACAATCCTTATCAGAAGAAGAAAAGAAAAAATTTACTACATTCCTAATAGAAAATAAGATCAACTTTGCATGGAAATATTCAGATATGCCAGGGTTGGATCCCGATCTTATAATGCACCATTTATCTATTGCTCCTGGAGTAAAACCTGTTAAACAAAAATTAAGAAAGATGCATCCACATGTTGCACTCTTGGTCAAAGCTGAATTAGAGAAACTACTAAAAGCTAGATTCATCCATGTTATTGACTATGCTGAATGGATCTCAAATATTGTACCTATTTCTAAACTAGATAAATCAATCAAAGTGTGCACAGACTTTAGAGATGTGAACAAAGCATGCCCTAAGGATGATTTTCCACTACCTAACATTGATATGATAGTGGACATGACTATGGGTTTCGAGATGTATTCTTTAATGGATGGTTTCTCTGGATATAATCAAATAAAAATTTCTCCAGAGGATCAAGAGAAAACTGCTTTCACATGTGCATGGGGTACCTTCTGCTGGAATGTCATGCCATTTGGACTTAAAAATGCTAGTGCTACATATCAGAGAGCTATGACATCTATTTTTCATGACATGATGCATTGAACTATGGAGGATTATGTTGATGATACTTTAGCAAAATCTATGATTAGAGCTAAACATCTAAATGACTTGAGAAAGATACTAGACAGAATGGAAAAATTTAGTCTCAAACTAAATCCTAAGAAGTGTGCTTTTGGTGTCACTTGTGGAAAGTTCTTAGGATACATAGTTTCAAAGAAGGGCATTGAAGTTGATCCAACTAAAGTAAAGGCTATAATGGAGATGCAACCTCTGAAACATATTAGTCAAATGAGAACATTACAAGGGAGAGTACAATCTATCAGGTGTTTCATATCACAGCTTGTGGATATCTCACAGCCTTTTACAAAAACTTTACATAAAGGTGTGACTTTTGCACGGAGTGAAGAATGTGAGAAGAAATTTAACCATATCAAGAAATATCTATCAAATCCTCTTATCTTGATGCCTCCTATTCAAGGGAATTCATTGATCCTGTATGTCTCCACCACAGATACGTCACTAGTGGCATTGCTAGCATAGCATGATGAGAATTAAAAGGAAAGGGCTATATATTATATCAGTAGAACATTGGTTGTATATGAGAAGAACTATTCAATGATTGAGAAATCTTGTCTAGCTATGATCTTTGCATCATAGAAACTGAGACATTACATGTTAGCTCATACCACACATTTGGTAGCTAAGATTGATCCACTAAAGTACCTACTAAGTGAAGCTACCCTCACCAGTAGATTAACCAAATGGGTCATGCTCTTAAGTGAATTTGACATTGAATATGTTGAAAGAAAAGCTATCAAAGGACAAGTTATTTATGATCAATTGGAAAATGCACCTATGTTTGATGATACACCAATGCAAATAGAGTTCCCAAATTCCTCTATCATGAATCTTTCTTCTAGAGAATCTCAATTATTCTTTGATGGATCGTATACACAAAATGGATCTGAAGCAAGCATATTATTTATCACTCCTCAAGGGTACTCAATACCCAAAGCATTCAAATTAAAGTTTCCTTGCACAAATAACATTGCTAAATATTAAGCCCTTCTTAATGGTATGAAACTAGCAATTCAGTGGAGAGTGACTGAGTTACACATTCATGGGGACTCCCAACTTGTTATCCATCAATTCAATGATGTGTACCAAATGAAAGATGAAAATATCATTCAATACAAAAGAATGGTAGATGATCTAAAGAAATATTTCATGTCTATCACATTTGAGCAAATTCCTAGAACAAAGAACAAGGCTATCAATGTAATGGCAATGCTATCTACTTTATTACAATAGCCTGAACATGAGCTACACTATGAGTTCTTGGTGGAAGCACTATCTTATCCTGCATATGATTCCCCCAAAATCCACATGATCTGCACTATTGTTGGTCATGATTCATATCGATACAAAAACCTTTTCTCCTATCTCCAAGACCAAATCATTCATGATACCTTCAATCACCATGAGAAACAATACCTTATCCGCAATGCATCTCAGTATGTCATCATTGGTAACGATCTGTACAAATGAGGTCTAGATGGTACACTACTTAGATGTTTAGAATGGGAAGAGTCTCAACATGGACTTGAGGAAGTCCACAAAGGTATATGTGGGTCACACTTGAATGGTTTAACGCTAGCTTGAAAGCTTATTAGGGTTGGGTACTATTGGCCTGAAATGGAAAAAGATGCAATCAAGTTTGCTAAGAACTCTCAAAAGTGCCAAGTACATGGTAACTTAATTCATGCTCTAGGGAAAGATCTAATTCCCTTTACTACACAATGGCCTTTCCACCAATGGGCATGTGATCTTATAGGATCCATACATCCTCATTCTTCTAATGGACATACCCATATCATAACAGCTACAGGCTATTTTACAAAATGGGTAGAAGCAGTCCCCTTGACTCAAGCAACTGGAAAACAAATTTTTATGTTCATTTTGAACTACATCATATGTCGGTATGGTATTCCACATTCAATAGTCATAGATAATGGTGGACAATTCAAAAATAGAGACTTAGATGATCTATGTGCTAAATTCAAGATTACACAACATTGGTCATCTATCTACTATCCTCAAGGGAATGGACAAGCAAAGGCTTCTAACAAGAATCTATTGAAAATCTTACACCATACAGTTAATAAGATAGGAAGAGATTCGAATCTCATGATCAATCGAGCTCTCTGGGCCTACAGAACAAGTATCAGAATGCCCACTAGGGCTACACCTTTCACTTTAGTTTATGGATTTGAAGTGGTACTACCTATTGAGGTTGAAATCTCATCACTAAGAATCAAAATGCATGGTCTAGTAACTGATGATGAATATAGAGTGTCTAGGTTGCAAGAACTTGAACTACTAGATGAGTGCAGACAAGTAGCGTATGATCATCTCAGAGTGTATTAGAAGTGAATGTCTAGAGGCTACAATAAGAAAGTCAGACACAGAGCATTTCAGGTTGGTCATCTAGTCTTGAGAGAGAATCTTAAAAATCAATCACATAGAGAGCGCAAGGGGAAGTTTGAAGCCAACTAGCTGGGTCCCTTTGTTATCACTGCTACTTTTGGCTCTAGAGCCTATCAAATCTCAATGACTGATGGAGAACAGCTCTGAGAACCAAACAACATTCTCCATTTGAAGAAATTCTATGCCTAAGGCATTCAGTGTATGGTAAAATGTCCTGAAAAAATCTTTAAAATTTGAAAAAGTCCTGAAAAATGAACATCTTGGTGAAAACCTAGCAATAGGCGCCTTGATGATTCACAAAAAAATTTAAAAATACCAAAAATATCAAAAAATTTAGAAAAATTAAAAATACAAAAAAAATGAGAAAAAGAAAAGGTGCCTTGGTGAAAACCTGGAAACAAGTGCCTTGGTAGCAAAAATAGAATCTCTGCCAAGATGGTGAAAACCCGGCAAACGGGCTCCACTTGTTCAAAAATGCTCCATCTATCAGTGCAATCTTGGTCTTTCCAGCTTTCAGTCTTGCTTTAGTTTGTACATATTTCCTGGTTTGTTTCTGCATTCCTATTTTCAATAAGTCGATCTGTACACCAATCAGCTCAAGCATATGTATCTTATCAATGTTCAAACTTGGGGGAAATCAAAGTCATATCCTACAGTCCTCAGTATCTCAGACATGTCATATCCAGTCAGAGTCCTTTGAAGCTTCATCTGAGTCAGTCAATTTGTCTCCTCTCCAAAAAGGATTTTGCATCTACAACAACGCAATCAAATACAAATTGAAAACAATCTATGCTTTTTACATGCTTTTATCTCCTTGTATGCTTACTGATTCACATTGAAATTTTTGCATATTGTGTCCTTTGAGCTCTTTGATGATGTCCTTTACAGGATTTAGAGAGTGAGGACTGGGGGCATAATATTTTCTTTTTCTTTTACTTGTATGTGAAAATCTAACAACTTTGGAAATTTTGGATTGAAATGGTGTCCATCTATAAGAGCCTCTATCTTGAATTGGATGGCCATGCATACCTCAACCATTGATACCCAAAAAATTCAAAAAAGTTTGATCTAGCTCCCACTGTGAAACGCGATCTTGCCTAAGGATGTGAATGATAAAGGGTCACTACAGGTAATTCACACTGGATTTAGAATGATCTCTTGACTACTTGATCTGTTTGTTTCGTAAGGCATATTCAGGTCATCATGACGTTTATGTTTTGATGCTTATACAAATTTCTATATCAAAATGGACATGATATTCAAGTCATCCTGGTGTTTGTGCCTTGGTGCTTATATCTAATCTGACATTCCAAAAATAAAATCAATATTCATATGTCCATGGTTGCCTAACCAGTGGATGTTGTATTATTCCTGCACATACAAATCGATATTCATATGTCTATGGTTTCATAACTAGTGGGAATTGTATCGATTTATCCACTTACCTAAAAGTTCAATGATGACAACAAATTGACACATGATCAGTGACTAGGTCCTAGGTCCTAGGTTTGCATTTCATTCTACATTTCATTTTGCACTTTGCATGATCTCACAAATTTCTTGAACACTTAAACAATTCTTCAAAACCAAAAATGCTAAACATGACACAAGGACTGAGCATTGTATGAAGGTTCCTCCAATGAAATAGCAAGTAGAATCCTTTTTCAAGATCAAAATCAAAATCTGAGATCATTCATATTATTAACTAATTGCATAATTGACCTTCAATCATCACAAAAATCTAGAATGAACAACTTAACTGATTATCTTACATCAAACTATCAAAATTTCAACTTGGTCAACTATGGTCAACTCATGGTTTAACCTAGTCAAACTTGGTCTCTAGGACCTCTAAATGATGTAGAACATGTTCTCGAACGTGTATAACCACTTCTCAAATCAATTAACATTCTTCTAAACCATTCAACGCTGACTTTTCTTGTTAGATTTCAATTTTAAATCCCAAAGGGGGCATGGTATTACACATCATTCAAGTCTGTAAATCTAAATCTAAAAATCAAACTTCTTTCCTCAGTGATTAAGACAACAACCACATCTAGTTATTGATTCATCTAAAGTCCTCATTGCTTGGGGAAAATATATCTCTTGGGGCATATCAGATTCATCAAGATCCATATCATTCTGGTATCCTAAATCTATCTTGTAAACTGTAT
This sequence comes from Chamaecyparis obtusa, assembly GCA_027943335.1. Taxonomy (NCBI): domain Eukaryota; kingdom Viridiplantae; phylum Streptophyta; class Pinopsida; order Cupressales; family Cupressaceae; genus Chamaecyparis; species Chamaecyparis obtusa. The sequence continues at coordinate 449,871 of BSBK01004844.1, forward strand.
CAACTTTTCATAACCAACGGTTCATTAGTGTTATTTTCTTTATTTCTTCATAACTGATGGGTTTAGGATGTGATACCAATATGATTCTCTTGGGACAATCAGGTCTGGAATCGGTCACTCACTTCTTCACATTCATAAGGTTCAAAATCAGGTGTTTTGGACACTTTTTCATAATCACCGATTCATTGTTGTTATAGTTAACATTATCTTTGGTCAGTCATGACCTAAATATTAAAATCTTTCAATCGGTTTCTATCTCAGAATCGGTTAATCTTTCAAATCAATTTCATACATCTTTATCATACACAGATTATTCTTTGAACTACTACGCTTTGCACAGTGATTCAAAGAGGGGCAAAATGTAATACCCTAAAAATGGGCTATAGGTTCATTAACCTCTTACATAAACAATTCGAATGAAATCGATACAAAAAGTCCTAACCAAAGGCACATCCGCAAATTATCAAATTTTATTAATTTTATCCTAATTCTGCATCGAGGAATATTCCTAGAAATATTCTTAACTTACTTTAATAATTATTTGGCGATAAATCCTATTTATCCTAAAGTTTGATTAATTCAATATTCTAAATATTTAATTAATCAGATTTAATACTGTCACTTAATTATTTAATTACATTTGATTATATTTATTCCTAAATTCTATTATTTAATTTTGACAATAAATCAAAAAATCTTATGACTAATTGATTAAATTTCTATTTAATTAATTAAAGTCAGTTGTCAATATTTAATAATATAGTTTTTGAATAAAAGTTTGATTTAATAATTGATTAACCCATAAATCAATTATTTTAATTTTAAAATCAGTTAAGTTGAGAATAAATCACTTTATTTTTAATTAATTCATATTAAATCATGCACAATCAGAAAAGCAATCAACTTTAAAACAACTATTATTTTCAATTTGTTAACTTTCTAAACTCAACATCTGATGGTGAGTTGAAAAAGAGAACTAAACTTTATTTTGAGATAAAAACTATTTTTGCATGATTTTATGAGTTTATTTATTCTTAATTTCTTGTTAACTCAAAAATCAACCTGAGTTTATCAAGAGTGATTTATGGTTTTTCTCAATGCATCCTCAAGCCCTGGATTTCTATAAAATCAAGGCTCAGCTCTTCACAAATCCCTCTCAAAAAAATCTCTCAAGCTCTCTAAATCTCTCTAAATCCCTCAAGCTTTCAATCTCACATCTCTCAAATTTGCACAATTACTCTAGCGAGTTTACAACTGAAGAACAAAGATTTTGCGACAGGTAATTTTGTGAGATCAATTCATAGTTTTGCATAGCTTTTTATATCAATTCATATAATTCCTAGATCAATTTGCATATCATTTCAATTTCATTCTAGATTAATTTCATACATTTTTTCATCCTACTGCATCAAAAATCTCAAAAAATAGATTAATTTTCATTCATATTTCATTGCATTCATCATTTTAAATCCTTCGTTTAGGTGTTGCATTGTCACTGATCTTGATTTCAATATGAGAACATCATACTCACACCTACTAGAAGGCAGTAAATCACCTGGTTAGCATAGTTTCAATTATTTGCAAGATTTCAATTTTTGCTAACCTCTAATGTTTTACTGAAGTGTTGTGTCTACAGCTAGGTACAAAATTCGCACACATGCCCATGACCCCTTTTGACATATTTGAAAGCTCAAGTGTGTCCAAAGGGGTCATAGGACCCCTTAGGACATACTTGAGGGTTCCAATGTGTCCATAGGGGTCATGGGGACTTCCTAGGGGGACTCAGCTTAGCAATCCTTACCTACTCTTTAACAAAGATTCTCCAAAATTTGTATACAAAGGCATCCTACAGGAAAAAATGAAAAGTTTCCCAGAGAATATCCACAATTCATATACAAAAGAATCATATAGGAAAAATGACAAAAAATTAATAGCTAAAAGGTAAAATTTATCATTAACGCCGACAGTACCAAGGTCATACCCACTCTCAAATCCTGGCCTATGACATGCAAAATGAGCAAAGATAGTGAAATGAAAGGGAAGTATGGATCAAATAGCGAAGGTGCATCAAATCAGATCAATATCATAATAAATAGAGAAAATACTATTACGGACAAAAATATTTGCATATTAATGTGATGAAGGGTGCTCCCCTTAATACCACAAACACATAACAGAAACAGAGAAACACAACAACAATATGCAAGAACAAAAAATTGGCTTCTCATTATTTCCACAAATGTGGAATTACAAACTTTTAGAATTACAATATGCAAAGCCACATAGGCATTCCCTTACAATATTCTATAGGACAAAGCCTTGAATCAATACCTAGAACTACCCTAGACAACACTACAGGCCTTCCTTATATAGGCATTTTCCACTGCCTGAGAAGGTTCCAGAAATTTAGCCCTAAGGGCCAACCAAACTTAGAATTATTTTATTTTTCAATTTATTACATCAAAGTCGACTCAAAATAACTTTTGAAACCCGAACATAAATTTTGAAGGAAAAATATTTTCTGCCATTTCAGGTGGCCCAACTTCCAGAGACCATAAGTCATCACCAGTTGACTCGATTGAATATTACAACCCTATTTCGGAAATGCCACGAAGCACTCTATAGGCTTGACTAGTGCAAGTGCCCGTCACCCAAATTTTCAACCTCATCGGGGCCTCTAAAGCCTTCAAAACTGAGTTCAAAGTTTCTTTACCCTGCTGCCAATACTGAAAATCTTTAATATCTTCAAAACTAGACCTGATCTGGCCATGAAACTTTTTTGGCAGGCTGATGTGACTGAGATGAACCTCCACATGTAAAATCAAAACATTCTGAGATCATAAGACCAACTTACTAAAAATAGCAAGTTTCCATAAATAGCAACTTTGCACAAGATAGCCCTTATTGAATACAAAATAGAAATATTTTTGGGTGATGCAAGATTGCTCTTACACCCAGGATGCTCCTGCATTAGACACCTAGGGTAATTTGAGAAGTGACCCCGTCATGACTCAGGTGTGTAGAGGAAAACCAAGACGGTTAACCTCCTCCTTTGTTAGCCATGATAAATCTTCAATAGGTCATCCTTTCCATTTGACCAAATACTCTTCATATGTCATGTTCCTTGTGCTTCTGCCAACATGACTATCTAGTATGTCTTCAATCTCCTTGATATCTAAACTGGTTGCTGGAATACTCCACTATGCTACTGTAACCTCATCTTCAACACCTCCTTCATGATACTCTGTTAAATCCAAAATATTAAACACTGGTGAAATATTCAGCTCAGTAGGTAATTCTACCTCATATGCATTTCCTGAATCATGCTTCTTCAGTATCTTACATGGGCCAAACTTCTTCATTTTCAACTTGTTATATGTACCAACTAGAAATCGCTCCTTCCACAAATGAACCATGACTTCATCTCCAACCTGAAATTCCTTATGCCTCCTTTTCTCATCTACCTTAGCCTTATACTGTGCATTCATCTTGGTAATATGCTTCCTCACCTCCTCATGGATGTTCTTCAAATGTTCTACAAAATCCTTAGCTTCAGCACTACTTATTTCTCCTTTATCTATCTTTCTCAACTCGGATGCATTTCTGGGACTACTTCCATATACAATCTAGAATGGTGATTTACTAGTGCTCCTGTTAACAGAATTATTGTATGCAAATTCTGCCTATGGTAAAATCAAATCCCATCTTGTTGGCTTATCTCCAACCAAACATCTCAACAAATTTCTCAAACTCCTATTCACCACCTCTGTCTGTCTATTAGTCTGTGTATGATGTGATGAACTGAACTTCAAATCTATCTTCAACTTCTTCCACAATGTACACCAGAAATATCCAACAAACTTAGTGTCCCTATCTAAAACTATACTCTTTGGCAAACCATGTAGTCTCACCACTTCTCTGAAAAATAATTTTGCTACATGAACAACATCATTAGTCTTCTTGCAGGGAATAAAATGTGCCATCTTTGAAAATCTGTCAACACTACAAAAATTGAATCATGTCCCTGCTGAGTCCTTGGTAATCCAAGAACAAAGTCCATACTGATATCTTCCCAAGGCTTCTCTAGTACAGGTAATGGCTAATACAGCCCTATATTTTTCTTCACTCCTTTCACCATCTGACATACTCTACAACTCTATACAAACTTCTTGATATCTTGTCGCAACTATGGCCAATAATAATTCTCACTAACCAAAGTAAGGGTTTTATCACGACCAAAATGTCTAGCCAATCCTCCGCTATGCTTCTCCTTGATGAGATTCTCCCTCATAGAACTTCTTGGAATGCACAACTGACTCCCTCTAAATAGCATATCATCCCGAATGATGAAATCTAGCCACTTCATTCTATCTAGAGTAACAGGTTCTTTACAAGCTTTCCAAGCTTCACCAAAATTAGGATCCTCTGGATATAAATTCTTGAGTTCCTTAAACCCAACCACCTCAATCTGTATCTCTATCAGCAATAGTTGCCTTCTGCTAAGTGCATCTGCAACCTTGTTAGACTTTCCACTTCTATGTTTCAAAACAAATGTATAACTCTGCAAAAACTCAACCCATTTCAAATGTCTTTGATTCAACTTTCCTTGACTATTCAAATATTGCAAAGCTTGATGATCAGTATACAAAACAAACTCCTTAGGAAGTAGATAATGTGTCCACTTCTTCAATGCCTGAACTATAGCATAAAATTCCTGATCATAAATAGAATACTTTCGCTTGGCATCATTTAACTTCTCACTGAAATAAGCAACAGGTTTACCTTCTTGGCTCATAACAGCTCCTATTGCAATACCACTAGCATCACAGTCTACTTGAAACACCTTATTAAAATCTAGAAGTGCTAAAATAGGTTATCCTGTAACTTTTTGTTTCAACAATTGAAAACTCTTTTCTACCCCATTAGTCCACTTAAATTCTTTTCTATCCTCTCTCATTGTTTCAGTCAAAGGACCACAAATACTGCTAAAATTTTTGATAAATTTTTTTTAAAAGCTAGCCAAACCATGAAAAGACCTTACCTCAGTAGCACTCCTTGGAGTAGGCCATTCAAGGATAGCCTGTACTTTCTCTTGATCCATTTTCAGACCTTCTGTTAAAACTACAAATCTCAAATACACTAACTCTTTCTTGACAAAACTGCACTTCTTCAAATTAATCAATAATTTCTCATCTCTTAACTTCTCAAACACCATATGAATATGCATCATATGCTCTTCCAATGTCTTACTAAAGATCAAAATATCATCTAGGTACACAATGACAAACTTACCCAAAAATTCTTTCAGAACTTCGTTCATGAGCCGCATGAAAGTGCTCAGTGCATTGGTTAGCCCAAAAGGCATGACTAACCACTCATACAGTCCTTCCTTTTTCTTGAAGGTAGTCTTCCATTCATCTCCTTCTCTGATCCAAATCTAGTGATATCCACTCTTCAGATCTATCTTTGAAAAATATATAGCTCCACTCAAACAATCCATAATATCATCCATTCATGGCAATGGAAACCTATACTTGATTGTGATCTTGTTTATTGCTCTGGAATCTGTACACATCCTCCATTCTCCATTCTTCTTTGGTGCTATTACTACTATTATGGCATAGGGACTCAGACTCTCTCAAATCAAGCCCTTCGGCAACAACTCATGTACTTGTCTGTTCAACTCTTCACTTTCTGCTGGTGTCATTCTATGTGCTGCCTTATTTGGCAAACTAGCTCCTAGAATCAAATACATCTAATGACTGATCTTCCTTACCGATGGTAATCCATTAGGTACATTATCAAATACAATATCCTGAAACTCATTCAACAAATCTGCAACCTCTACAGGTGCATCCTCTATTTCCTCTTTACCAACTTTTAGAATTAAAGCAAAACACACATGCTCATGCCTCATACCATCTAGGAATTTTCTTCCATCAACAAATGTTATTCTTGCATTACCACATACCTTTTCTTCGGTCTCCTTCAATGGCTTTAGCTTATGTCACACTCCATCCTTTGTTAGGGAATAGGTATTCGCATGATCATCATGTACAGCACATCTGTCAAACTGCCACGGTCTACCCAACAACATATGACATGCATCCATAGATATGATATCACATAGTACCTCATCTTGGTACCTACCGATCTTGAACTTTACCAGGCACTGTTCACTGACCATGACCTTGTGGTCATCCTGCACCCAGGCAATCCGATATGGATGTGGGTGTTTTTATCTCTTGAGCTTCAACTTTGTCACCATCTCTTCTGACACCAAATTGTCAACTTTTCCACTATCGATAATCACATCATAGCATTTACCCTCACACTTGCATCTAGTGCAAAATAGGCTCCTCCTTTGTCCAAGTTCATTCTCACCACTTAGCAGGACTCTTCTATTAATCAGTATTTCTCCTCTTTCATCATCTTTTGAATTTGATGATCTAGCATCTTCATCTACATGTGCAACTCTGGTCTGGCCTTCATTCCTCCTATCTGTCCTTCCTTGTCATTGAGGACATTTAAATGCCCTATGACCTTCTTCTCCACAATGAAAACATGTTCCACGGAAGCCTCCTCTTCCTAAACCTTGTCCTCTTCCTCTTCCTCTTTGATCTCTATTATTCTGATCTTGGAAATGATTGGAATTGTTTCCTCTCTGATTTTGACTGCTACTGGCCTCATCCTTCTTTTTCAGATCTTTGTTTTGGCCTCCATATGATCATCCACCATGACCTCTTCTATTTTGTTTTCTCTCAAACTTCTTGTTCAACTTTTCCTCCACTTTTAGGAAAAATTGGTATGCCTCTTCAATACTATTCATTCGAACCAAATTCAGCTCCTCCTAAATGCTGGGCCTCAACCCATTAAGGTAATGAGTAACTTTCTCCTTATCAACTTCCACATGGCCTATTCTGATGAGGATTCGATAGAACTCCTCTGTATACTCCTGAACGGATCATCCCGCTTGTTTCAAACTTTGCATTTTCTTCAGTAGGTCAAGCTTATAATCAACAGGGATGAACTGTCGCTTCAAGTTATCCACCATCTAATCCCATCTTGTGATTTTATCTTTCCCTCTTCTATTTCACTCCAATTGAATCTCTTGCCACCAGATCTTCGCATGACCTTTCAGTCTGGCCTTCACAAATTTGACCCTATCAGGATCCTGAATATCTTCATACTCAAAATATTCTTCACATTCATTGATCCAGTCGATCAATTCTTCTGGGTTAAGATTTCCTAAAAATGTAGGAACCTCAATCTTAGGTCTTTTTCCGATCTTGAAAATGGCTCAAAAAAGTCTTTCGTCCTCCTGGTTCACAACTTTGACTTCTCCTTCTTGATCTTCTTCTTCGGCTTCATCCTCGCTTTCATCTCTGACATTAAGATTATTTCCTCTATGAATCTCCTCTTGCAATGATCGCACTTGTCTTTGGAGTGTTCTAACCTCAGGTGTTACAACACCAGCTCTTCTGCCACGTTCCCTTCGTGGAGGCATTTTCATGATGCATGCTAAAACCCTAACCATAGTCCTGGTGCAAACTACCTCACAGTCAGTGATCTGTTTACACACTCAAGAACTCCTGCTTTGATACCACTTGATGAAGGGTGCTCCCCTTAATACCACAAACACATAACAGAAACAAAGAAACACAACAACAATATGCAAGAACAGAAAATTGGCTTGTTATTATTTCCACAAATGTGAAATTACAAACTTTCAGAATTACAATATGCAAAGCCACATGGGCATTCCCTTATAATATTCTATAGGACAAAGCCTCGAATCAATACCTAGATCTACTACCCAGAACTGCCCTAGACAACACTACGGGCCTTCCTTATATAGGCATTTTCCACCTCCCAAGAAGGTTCCAGAAATTTAGCCCTAAGGGCTGACCAAACTTAGAATTATTTTATTTTTCAATTTATTACATCAAAGTCAGCTCAAAATAACTTTTGAAACCCGAACATAAATTTTGAAGGAAAAATATTTTCCGCCATTTCAAGTGGCCTGACTTCCAGAGAACATAAGTCATCACCAGTTGACCTGATTGACAATTATAACCCCATTTCAAAAATTCCATGAAGTGCTTTATAGGCTTGACTAGCACAAGCACCCATAACCCAAATTTTTGACCTCATTCGGGGCCTCTAAAGCCTTCAAAACTGAGTTCAAAGTTTCTTTACCCTGCTACCAATACCGAATATCTTCAATATCTTCAAAACTAGACCTGATCTAGCCATGAAACTTTGTTGGCAGGCTGATATAACTGAGATGAACCTCCACATGTAAAATCAGAACATTCCAAGATCGTAAGACCAACTTACTAAAAATAGCAAGTTTCCATAAATAGCAACTCTGCACAAGATAGCCCTTATTGAATACAAAATAGAAATATTTTTGGGTGATGCAAGATTGCTCTTACACCTAGGATGCTCCTGCATCATAATGGAAAAGAGTGGGAAGAGCTTCTTGGACCCATGATAGAAGTTACAGATAAGGAGGAAGAGCTAGGAAGGGGAAAGTGGCAAAGGAAAGAAGTAAGATATGCATGTGAGCCTATGTTAGATGATGATGATCATGATAAGTACTCACCATCTGCTAGTAGCTCAAGTAGTGACAGAAGCTCTTCATTGCACATGTACACTGACACAAAAAATTCAGATAGAGAAGTAACAAGTGATGTGGAATTATCCACAAAGCAATGTGAAATGAAGCCTCAAATTGGTTCATTAGTAGACAAAGAATTTTGTCATGCACTTCATTCTAGCACCATAAATATTTCTATTAGAAATGCCTATTTGTCAATGGCCTTGCATTTACGGGACTTGAGAAACAAGGTTACTCATGTTGGGCACTATCCCTCAAATGTAAGTTCATTGCCACCTTTGGCAAGGCAATCTCACTCCTCATTTTACAACAAAGGGAAGCCATCTATGGTCCAAGGTTTTAATTCAGCTGACAAGTGGAGAACTTCTCAATGTAATAATCTATTTCATAGAGAAGTTCCTAATTCATCTCAAGGTTCTCGTTTAGGTGACCAACTCCTTGGAGGTCCACAAATAGACCCAATGATTTCCCAAATTGGTAAAAGGGTAGATGCAATTTTGGAAAGAGTATCTCAATTGAAGAGAAATGGAAATTCCAATGAGCATAAAGTTATTGCAAATATAATGGGTGTATCTCCTCCATTGACAAATATAACTACTTCTAGAGACTTGATTTTAAATGGAGACTGTCTGTTCCCAAACATGCCCCAATCGAACAAATGAACCAGATGTTGCTTGAGTAAAGAAGATAGTGGTTTATTAAAGCATCTATATTATCCCACTTGCTATTAGTTACTACTTTTTGAGTGGCTTTCCAACTACTTCTGTGTGGGATTTCTGTAATATATAATGTCCTCATGCAAGTACATGCCAATTTTTGTAAACATTTTCTATTGTAAAGGGTTAGTGAGCAATATCAAAGAAAAGTTTCTTGCATGTATTATTTAGACACATATCAATTAGGAAACCATTTTTCTCCCATTACACGGTAGAAATGCCTAGATTCACTTTGTTGGTATCAATAGGCAGCAAGATGAGGGAAGAAATATTTGTGAAGAGGAAGTACAAATGGTACTATCCAAAACCATTTGGAGAGTAATATTCTTCTCTTGATTGTAATAAGAAACTCAAAATGCAAAAGACAACAAATAGTTGGGGCATTTATTTCCTATGACCTATGTCAATTTCAATTCAATTCCTATTGATGATATTCTCAATGTGTAAAAATAAACTGATGTGTTATTTTAAAATGGTGTTAACAGAAATTTATGAACATATGTCAAATATCCATTTTTTCCAAAATTTGAAATGGAGCCAGTGGTAATATAATCAAATTTGTGAATTTCACATCCAATCATTGGATGTTAATCAAAAGTACATCATAGTAATATTTTTGAACTGATAAACAATCTTAGTCTTACTTCAAACCTACTCCTGTGTATGTGGGTTCTTGGAGGTATCTACTGAACAATGTGTGGATTTGTAATGTCCCTATCCAGGACCTTACTCACTTTTCTTAAAACTCCTAATTAGAATTTGGATTTCTAATGCCTGTTATGATATTATTTAATTTTGCCTTGCTTATTACTAATTAATATTGTAATGAATTGGTTATCCTTCCCCTTCTCTCTATCTCCTACTCTCTCCCCTTCCCCTTCCCATTCCCCCCTCTCTCTCTCTCTCTCTCTCTCTCTCTCTCTCTCTCTCTCTCTCTCTCTCTCTCTCTCTCCTTCCCCTTCTCTCTCTCTCTCCTGCTCTCTCCCCTTCCCCTTCTCTCTCTCTCTCCCCTACTCTCCCCCCTTTCTCTCTCTCCTACTCTCTCTCCTTCCCCTTCTCTCTCTCTTCTACTCTCCCCCCTTCCCCTTCTCTCTATCTCTCCTACTCTCTCCCCTTCCCCTTCTCTCTCTCTACTACTCTCTCCCCATCCCCTTCTCCCTCTCTCCTACTCTCTCCTCATCCCCTTCTCTCTCTCTCACTCCTACTCTTTCTCTCTCCTTCCCCTTCTCTCTCTCTCTCTCTCTCTCTCTCTCTCTCATCTTCTCACTCTCTCTCTTCCTCACTCAACCCCCACCACCTTCTCACTCTCTCTCTTCCTCAATGGCCACCCATGAATTTTTTAAATGGCTAATTGATTTTCTTTTCTTCTTTCGATGGCCACCCATGACTTTTCTGAAATCTTCCAACCTTTCGTACATAGTTGTAAAATACATATTAATATATTATACATATAAAATAATATATAATATATGATATATAATGTAACATTTAATATTAATATATATTAAATAATATTTAATGTAAAATGTATATTATATAATATTTAATATATAATTGATATTATATAATATTTAATATATAATATATAATCTAATATATAGTTTTTGATATATAATATATCATATGAAGGATGGAGAAATGGGAGGGAGAAAGGGGACGGAAAAGTGAAAAATCTAAATTCTATTGGCATTTTCGGGTACCCGATTAGGCTCGAAATTGCTTTGTACACCAAACCCACATGGTCAACTATTGAAATGTCTCAAAAAAGTGTTTTTCCCCTGTTTCTCTGAGTTCCAAACTTCGACCATGTAGCTGACAACTTTTTTTTCACCTGAATTTGATGAAACAAAAAGGGTATCTTAAGGAGATTATCAGCTTTCTATCGATATAATTGCTGTCAAATTTTGAATTCAATAAGTAATTATTAGTTATTTTCTAATTGAGTTACCTCTAAAGTGCTGATTTATATACTCATTGAAAAATGACTATAACTTTCAGATGTTATAACATTTTTTAAATCCAAAAAATGTGTCACATTTTATGCTTCACCTACTATAAGGAAAAAAAAAAAATTTGTAAAGTTTTGAATGAGTTAAGGTGGTCAGACACGGGAGTTTTTTATTCTAAAAATGTTGTAGCAGAAAATTCATAATTAATTATTTTTTTGGAATAAAATTACAAAAAAATATGCGTCACATCCAAGCATGATTCTACTACTTATATATCAAATCTTATAATAAAATATTATCATTTGATTATGATTAAGGTGGTCAAACATACACCAACTTCTTATTTTTTTCCAGAAAGTTTTGTACTACTGCATTGAAATCTATACTTTTTACCAATCATACTAACTTTTTTTTAAAAAAGGCCTATTACTTTAGAAACTACATTCAATTTTCTAAAAATTCTATTCTTACAACTTTTTGATATTAGGTTGATAGCTAGTTGAAATTTTCACGTCAAGTTAACTAACCCTGATTTGCTGATTTTTCATTGCCACTTAACGGCATAGTTTGGCCCCTCATGATCTTGCACATACCCAGGTACAAAATCAACTTACACATAACATGACACTTCTACATCACCTCAAAAGGGTGAATTTTCAAAAAAGGAGAAGCGGTTTTGATGAATTGAAGAATCTTCTTGTCAAGAACAACATCAACTTGCCTTCTAGGATGTCTAACTCAACTTCTTCTTCACAAAATTTAGAAAAAATAAAGGAAAGGGTCACACATTTGTCACTCAAAAAGGACAAGCTTTATATGCTTCTTCAAGTACTGATTTAGATAGATGGCTTCTAGATTCAAGGGCTTCTCATCATATGGCTTCTTCACAGTCCATGTTTTCATCATTTGAGCCTTGCAAAGGTCCACCTATTTTGATGGGAAATCAAACTTACATGAATGTTATTGGGAAAGGAAGTATTGATGTTAGGGAGGGACACTTCAATGATGTGTTGTGTGTTCCACACTTGACCAATAACCTTCTTTCTATCTATCAAATCACAAATGGTGCTACAAAGAAGACTGTGGAATTTACACCTGATTCAGTTTTCATCAAGGACTTGGAGAATACAGTATTTATTGCTACTGGGATAGTGGATCACTCTTTTTAGTTGTACTCCTTTGCAGATTTTATTCCTCTTGATGACAGTGATTCTTCAGTATATGATGATGATAGTGACGATTCAGATTTTGAGGAGAGTTTTGGCTACTTGAACTTGGGTATTCTCACTCATGATCAAGTTCTTGAGCCTTCCATTTCATCTCCTCCTATTGAGACTACTTCTACTCTTTCTCCTGATGATGCTTGCATTCACATAGCCTTAGGTTCAGGTGCTTCAGTGTAGCAGGATATTCATTGTCTTCCAGACTTGGTTCTATGGGATGACTACTTGACAGACATTGCAGGTTTGTTTGTGGAGTCCTACATTTCAAATTTGGGAGACTTAATTAATGACATTCATCTTCTCTTTGTTGAGGATGATCCTTCTTTAGTTGTTGTGAGGGAGCATGTTGACCCTCATCATCATTCTCTACTTGATTATTCTTTTGAGGGTGACATGGTTGTGGATACTTTGATACAACAGTTGGAGGAGGTCACTTTATCTTAAGAGGAGACACTTGGGTCTTTGGTACATGTTCTACATTCATCCTTAGTTGATCCTGATTTGTCTCTTTCATCAAAGTGGCTTAGTAAACATGATTTGGAGGAGGCACCTTTCAGCATTGACATGGGGACACTTGTGCAGGTTTTAGAGATTCCATACATTTTGAGGTTTCTTCCTACAAATTGGGGAGGAGGCTTCACCTATTCACTTTTGGTCTTATTTCTTCCTAAGGGGAGGAATGTTGTTCTACACTCATGGAGTAGTTTCTACATCGAGCTTGGAGCATCTACCATTGGTGTTCATTCTACATTGAGGGGGGGCTACTTCATCTCTCTTCCACTTCTCTCTTATGGGGGGATATTTTCCTCACATGAGGTCTTCTCTCTCATATTATAATATTGTATTCATCTCTATTTTGGGGGGAGGGTTTTTCCCATTAGGTTTTCCCTCTTTCTCCGCTTTATTAGATTGCATTTCTCTTGCATTTTTTACATGGATACCTAACATGGCGTAGTAGCCAAGACCTATCTTGCAATGTGAGATTAAGTGCATTCCCCTAAGTTGCACTTAAGGGAGGGTGTTGGTGTACTTAAGTATTTACTAATTACACTTTACTTAAGTTTACTTACGATAATGCATTTGCATATTAGTTTTCATTGTGACACCTAGGAGTTTACATTTCATTTTATCACATGGTTAGGAAAATTTTCACTTTAGGTGTGATAGTTGTCATCACATACCTCTTTGTGTGTGTGATCCACCTTTAGTGCTCTTATCACATTATCATCCTCTCATTTTTGCACATGTTTCACATACTTTGATGTACAATGGAGGATGATCCACCTTTAGTGGACATGTGATTCCACCTAGTGTGGTTGATAGCTCATGATCTTATTGTAGTTGAAAAAAATTTCTTATGGCATATGTGGGAAGATTCAGCTAATTGACAACCTAAAGAAGTGTTGGGATAAGGATTTTGATGCTGTAAGAAATACTTTCTCAAATGTTTTCAAGATTTTTTAAGTATATACACTATACTTGTACCTATGCAACATGTATGTAGGATTTTGGTAGAAATTTTGATTGTAGACTCCTTTTCCTTTTCTATTGATATCAAAGGGGGAGAGATTGGAGTGAAAAATGAGTATTCAGCTTAAGAGGATCATAAAAAAAGTTTGATATTTTTTATTTTTGGGAGAGTAGTTACAACATTTGGCATTGTTGATTTTGGACACTTAGTCATTTTTCACAAAGTGTTTCCATCAATGCCAAAGGGCGAGTTTGTTGGAAAGAGACACTACTCTTGAGAGTTTATATGTTGTCATTGATGAAGACTGTACCCATTTTAGATGTTCTCTACACATATTTTGATTATACCGAAGGTTAGGAGACATATTTGGCTAAGTATGATAGCGAAGGGACATTGTATAGAGTTTGGTAAATGGATCAGTACAGGAAGCCAATTTCAAGATTTGAGATGTGAATCTAGGATAAGCTTATCATAGGTATCTACTATCTTACACTAGGTGCACAACACTTTTTGTCATCGTTCAATCAAGTTATGAAGATATGATTGATGATTTTCTGATTTTCAATAAAGAACAATGATATAGATGATTGGATTTATTAAGTGATCCTAATAGATCAATTAGTTGATCAATTTATGAGTCAGAGGAATTAGAACCAAGATGATAAAATGGATCTACAAGTTTTTTTGAGGTTAGCATCATATTTTGAGTATGGATTTGGCCGACTGGTTCCACATGTTACATATTTTCTTTGTGTTCTTGAGGCTAACCTGTGATGATCTTATTTTTTATATCTTATACATACGATGGAGTTTTTTATGTGTTTTAAAGTGTGTATGATAATATATTTTTGTATGTGCAAAGAGGATGTAATCAAATGTTCAAATTAGAATTGAGTAGAGATTTTGTATGTACTTTCATGGAACTATTTCGACATATATAGATGTTATATTTCAAGTCATCATTTTGGATTGTAGTTTAATCTTTTTTGTAAAGAAGTGAGCTTTCTTTGGGGTTGTAGCCATCTTCTTTATTTGAGTAGTGTGCTCTAGGTAGTGTTCTTGAATGCATGTGAATTCCCTTTTTATACTAAATCTCTAATAGGGTTATTTATTCTGTAGAGTAAATCTTGTGGGTTTCATCCCCACCGTGGTTTTTCAATTAACCGGGTTTCCACACAAAAAATTATGGTGTTATGATGTTGTGGATGTATGATTTATATTTGAGTTTATTGTTCTTAATTGAATTTTGCATATACTAGGTGATGGACTAAGATTGGGCATATTGATTGATGCTACTAGGATAACTAGATGACATGAATGTACATGTGTGAGAATGAAATCTTAAAAGGATATAATACAACAAGATGAGACAAGGTAGATGAATGAAGAAAATTCAAGATGAGACAAGGTAGATGAATGAAGAAAATGGATGGTGGATACATGTTGTCATAGAAACTTCATTGGAAAGGAATGACATTTATTTTGATGTAGCACTTAGCAATATGCACCATGGTATAAGAGATCATGATGATAATGAACCATGTGCATATGTACTGGCACATGAACAAAGAAGTTTCAAATAGTATAATGATGTTAAAGACTCAATGTTATTAGCACATCATCATATAAAGGATGCTTAGGATTACCATGATATTGTGATTGATGGAACACATAAAATGCTAAGAAAAATAAAACAAAACCCCATAGAAATAATTAATAAAAACATGCATAAAACAAAAGTTGGTAGCTTGTGACACGTTGAAGCTAATGGTATATAGGAAGATGTGATTAGATGGATGAATTAATTGGGTGAGGATCAAAATATTAATGATGAGGATTGAATTATATTTTACCCTGATGAAGCTAAAGTATGATTGATTGATGACATAATATAATTGTTGACATTGGAAGGATGCATCATGAAAACAATGAATGGATTGAGAAAGACATACCTTGGTGATGATTGATTAGATTGATTTTAGATTAAACACAACTTATAAAAAGATAATGAATAAACTTATAGATGATTTTGGATGGATGGGATTCACCATGGATGGAGTGTTTTGAGGATCATGCTATAGATTAAAGATGTGTTGGATAAGTTATCTTTTGGTTGTCATTTTAACAATGGAACCAATAAAAAGAGAACCCAATCCCAGAGAAAAGAAATAATAGTGGTTTGAATGGAATGGTTTATGTATTGAATAGGATGGAGAGGATATATATTGAGGGAGGGATGAAAGGGGAGATCTTCAAGGAACATGCCAAATAGGATTAATATGTTTTAATCTAAGAATGAATGTTGGGTAATGTTATCTAGGAAATCAAGCAATGGTAGTTGGTGTGTGGCCAAAGGATGGCTATGCCAAGAGTTTGAAAAAGTATGCATCATGTGTACTTCTAATCATTATTAAGATCAAGGTAGGAAATATGGATGAGGCGTGACTAAATGGATATGGTGGATGGATATTATGTAATAACATGATAGGAGTAGAAGTATGGTGGAATGGATGAGACAACTTACCCAAAATTTCAATGTTCACAAAGCTAGTTAATTTACACATAATGCCCATGAATTAGTATTCATCGTGGTACTTTCCCAAGGTGCCACAAGAAGCAATTTTCACCATTAGAGAAATTTATTTCTCTTTAATGTTTTGTAAATTTCACCTTTTCTTGTTTTAAATTTTTTGGATATTTTCTGATTTTTTTGTTTCTTTGTTTGGTATTCTTTTTTTTATGCATCACATTCATGGACATTTGATGTAGCTGATTTAGATGCTTCACTCATGACATGCTAGTAATATCTTTCCTTATGTAGTTGCTTTACAAGAATCTTTGCACTCACATACATCAAATCAAAATTATGATAATGCACTTTGTGTTGGAGATTTGCTAGCAAGTTAGTGCTGACTATATGTTTGTCATTGATGACAACATATGGAAAGTAGCATGTGTGGATGAATTATACAATAAGATTTAAGTATATGAAGCATGGACATGTTATCAGCATGATATCATGGACGTAGAGGTTGATAGTTAGTACAGACAGTTATAATCCAGTTTGCATCAGCAGTGTTCCTAACAGAGTAACAGACAGTGTTCTGAGTATGGTTGTCCATACAATTGACATGAAGCCTTGTACCTTTGGATATGTGATGGAGACATGTTAGTGATGTTATATTCATGGATTCATAGTCTTTTGATTAGTAGAAGTGAAGTTATGTAGTCGCTATTCGCCAATAACAGTTTCCTATGTTTATTTAAAAGAACCGACAGAGATATTATTGGTTCTGTAGTTGCCCCTATCATTTGGGTATGCACCCTTGGTTTTAAGCTTAGAGAATAGTTATTGATGTTTGGCTAAGATCACATGAATTAATTTAGCTTGAGGAGAAATATCCAGTTGTTTTGGTAGAGCCGACAGTGTGTAGCGTGTATCTACAATTATCTTATTAGACAGGTCCCAAAATGTGTTGTGTGCTTAGTAGAGCTAACTAAATTGTTATTGAAGTTTGTTATGGTTTCTCTAATATGATTTCAAGGTGGTTCTAATAGGCTGACTTGATTATACCATTTAGAGGAAAGATATTTATAGGCAGTCATTTGTGATTTCTTAAGTGTGGTTCATGGTTGATAGTAAGAGTAGATCAGAGTGTGTGAAGTGTTGAACCATCAGAAGAAGGTCTATGTGACCAAGTATTTGTGCTATACATTGGAACTTATCCAGATAGCAGGTCAAAGCATAGTTCACCAAGATCCATATATAGTGTGCATCTGTTAAACAAAAGGTTGTAGCCTTCGCCCATTTGAGAAGTGTGCTCTCAGATAGTGCATCCTCTCCCCTAACAAGGACTATTGTAATAGACTCCTAACAGGGTCTGACCCTTCACTAGGTCTACTGTACTAAATATATTATAAAGCAACTCCTAATAGGGTTAAGGATCTTCTAGCAAGGATCATAATACACTAGTACAAAATATTAGTGGGTGTCAATTCCCACTAGGGTTTTTACCTATTTGGGTTTCCCCATAACCAAAATATTGGTGTTTCTTTCATGTGTTCTTTCATTGTGTTTATACTTTATGTTTAAGTATACTTAATTGGATAAAGAATTGAAACTTATAGATAACTTATTCACCCCCCCCCCTCTCAATTATCTCTTGGGAATATTCCTAACAATTGGTGTCAGAGCCAAGTGCCTCAGAGAGAAAGTCTAACAGCTTGAGGTTGATCAGATGGCATACTTTAGAAAAGAAAGTCCTAAGTTTGATGGAGAGAATTATCTTGATTGGAAGAACAAGATGGTGACTCATTTGCAATCATTGATTTTAAAGTTTTTGATGTAACTATCAAAGCAGTCAAGATCCCTACCATGGAAGACCTTGCTAAGGATGATGCTACTAAAAATAAAAAAGAATTATTTCATCAAAATGCAATAGCCAAAGAAGCCCTTATCAGCGTCCTCTCTGATAGTGAGTTTTCAGAAATAAAGAAAGGAGACACTGCCCACAAGATATGGAAGCACATAGAAGACATGTTTGAATGAGATAAACAAGAAAAGGATGAGTGCAAAAATACATGGAAGAAAAGATACAATGCATTATAAATGTTACTTGAAGAAAACATTAGACCCTACAATCAAAGGATCAATGAAGCAGTTGTTGGAATCAGAAACAATGGTGGAGAGATTTCAGAGGAAGACATTATGGACAAGTTGATGACTACTCTCACTCCAGAATATGAAAGCAAGATCAACATCCTTGATGAGCACATGTAGCTTACATCAAATTTCAAGAGAGAGACATTGATCAGTAAAATCTTAGCTTTTGAGATTTCAAGATTGAAGACTGAACTTAAAAGTGAGACAGCCTTCAAAGCAACAATCCATGGTAAGAAATCTGTAAACACTTCTAGTATTTTTTATGATATTGATGAAGAGAAAACACTAGATGATTTCATTGCTATGATTTCCAAAAGAGAAAAGAAAGAAAAAGGAAAATATGAAGATCAACTACCATTTAAGTGTTTTTCATGTAATAAGATTGGTCACTTTGCATCTAAGTGTCCTACAAGAGCTAGAAAATTAAAAAATGATTACAAGCCTAAGTACTCTAAGGAATGTTACTATGCTAGAGATGGAGTTTCAGATGATGAATCAGCTGAAGAAGAAATTGGATTCATTGCTATTATAGAAAAAATGAATAATAAGAAAAATCATAAAGATGAGAAAGAGGAACAAGAGCTAGCATTGATTTCACAAGCTGACATAAGGACAGACTGGATTATAGATAGTGGTTGTTCACATCACATGACAGGTGATAAAGCCAAATTTTTTCATCCAAACAAATACAATGGTGGCATGGGTAGATTTGGAGATAACACTCCTAAACCTATCATTGGCAGAGGGGCTATCACTTTGGATGGAAAGAACAATACTGATGATGTTCTCTATGTAGATGGTTTGAAACGTAACCTTCTTAGTGTTGGTCAGTTTCTTGGAAAATGTTATCAGTTGGAGTTCAAAGATGACAAATACATCATTAACAACAAGGATGGTGTTATGATTGCATCAAGCACAAAGACTAAAGGAAATGTTTTCCAACTCAATTTAGAAGCAAGTTGTTTTGTTGCTAAAGTTGATGATAGTTGGTTGTGGCATAAAAGGCTATGTCATATCAATTTTGATAACATAGTAAAGATAAGCAATGTAAAAGCAGTAAGAGATCTACCTAGCATAGAAAAGCTAGTTGATACTATATGCAGGGAATGTGTGATGGGAAAGCATGTGAGAAATTCATTTAGGAGCAAGCAGAATTCAGCAAAGAACAAGTTGGATCTGATTCATACTAACCTATGTGGTCCAACTGAAACAAGATCATACTATGGTGAAAGTTATTTCATTTTGTTTGTTGATGATTATAATAGGATGATGTGGGTTGCATTCTTAAAGGATAAGTCAAAAGCACTTGAGAAGTTCAAAATATTCAAAGCTAAGGTTGAGAATGAATCTGGACTAAAGATAAAATGTTTGATATCGGATAGAGGAGGAGAATTCACCTTTGAAAAATTCTATGAGTGCTGCAAAGAACATGGCATAAAGAGATAGTTGAGTTCACCTAGTACCCCTCAACAGAATGGAATTACAGAGAGAAGGAATAGGATCATCTTGGATATAGGGTGCACCATCATGATTGAAGGAAAATTTGCACACACCTATTAGAGAGATGCAGTCAATACAAAAGTATATACCATCAATAGAATACAATTAAGACCAGACACGGACAAGACACCTTATGAGCTATGGTTTTGTAATGTTCCCACAGTAAAATACTTCAGAATCTTTGGAAGCAAGTGCTACATCAAGAGGGATGAAGCAGTAGGCAAGTTTGATGCAAGAAGCGATGAAGGTATTTTCCTTGGTTACTCTACTAAAATCAAGGCTTATAGATGTTACAATTTAAGGTTAAAGAAGATCATTAAAAGTGCTCATGTTAAGATTGATGAAAAGTTTATGATTCAAGAAAGATATCATGATTATTCACCCATGATTGAAGAAGAACCCAGGCCCTCCACTAGTGAGATAGTTATTGAAGAAATGTTTGACAGTATTGATGTGTTATTCAATGACCCTGAGACAAGTGAAGAAGAAACTCAAAAGGTTGATGAGTCTACATCACCTAAAGTTCCAAAGTTCACTTCTAGATATCACTCTAAGGATGACATCATTGGAGATTAGAGCAACAAAGTCACAACAAGATCACATGCAAAGAACTAAGCTAGCAGTGAAGCAGTATGTTTACTATCTCAGATTGAACCCTTAAGTGTTGAAGATGTGTGCAAGGATTCAGATTGGCATGATGCTATGAAAGAAGAACTAGATCAAATTATCAAGAATGATACTTGGGAACTGGTCCCAAGACCTAGTGATAAGAATGTAATAGGAAAAAAGTGGATATTCAAGAACAAGATGAATGAAGATGGTACAGTAGTAAGAAATAAAGCAAGATTGGTATGTAAGGGATATGCACAAAGAGAAGGTATTGGCTATTCACACTTTTTCACCAGTAAGCAGGTTAGAAGCTATCAAGTTGTTTTTAGCTTTTGCAACATTCAAAAACTTCAAAGTTTATCAGATGGATGTTAAGTCAACAATCTTGAATGGAGAACTAAAAGAAGAAGTATACATTGAGAAGCCAAAAGGATTCACCCTATCATACAAACCTGATATGGTATGAAAATTGAAGAAAGCACTCTATGGAATTAAGCAAGCCCCTAGAGTCTGGTATGAAAACTTGATGGATATCTAACTAAGATTGGATTCAAGAAAGGTGCAGAAAATTGCAATCTATTCATTAGAGAGACATCTAAAGGTCTACTATTTATAGCTATATTTGTTGATGACATTATCTTTGGAGGTAATGACAAACTAAGTGCAAAATTTGCCAAAGAAATGTAGAGTGAGTTCTAGATGAGTATGATTGGTCAATACTTTTTGGGACTAAATGTGTAGCAGATAGAAAAATGAATTTTTATTAATTTTAGTCCAAGTATGTGAAAGAGATACTAAATAAATTCAAGATGGATGATTGCAAGCTAGTATGAACACCTATGATCACTGGATGCAAGCTTACAAAAGAAGATGACTCACCAGTAGTGGATACAACATTGTACAAGTCTATGATTGGTAAACTCATATATCTTACTCAGACTAGACCTGATATTTCCAATGCAGTTGGCATAGTTGGAAGATTTGCAGCAGAACCTAAGCAAAGTCACCTCATGGCAGTAAAGAGAATATTTAGATACGTGTAGGGCACTATAGATTATAGTTTATGGTATCCTAATTCAGAAAATGTTGAGCTTTGTGTATATACTAATGTTGATTGGGCATGATGCATAGATGATAGAAAAAGTACATCAGGTGGAGTAGTGTTTCTTGGTGATAGACTTGTCACTTGGACAAGCAAGAAACAAAATCGTATTTATCAATTAATAGCAAAAGCGGAGTATATTGCAGCAGCCCTAAATTGTTCTACAATTGTTTGGATCAAGCAAATGGTAAAAGATTTTGAAATTTAGATTGATTATCCTATTGTTATTTATTGTGATAACACTAGCACTATCATATGTCTAAGAACCTTGTGATGCATGCAAACACAAAGCACATTGAGATCAAGTATCACTTACTAAGAGAGAAAGTGGTAGAGAAAGAAGTCAAGTTGGACTATGTGAGTACTAAAGATCAGTTGGTAGATATATTCACAAAGCCCTTGCCTAAGGATACTTTTGAGTATCTCAAGGGGAAGTTGGGAGTAATTCCCTTCCCCAATTCTGCTTAAAAGAAAGAGGAAAAGGCATCAATCCTCAGGGACTGATGGAAGGTTGACTACTCTACCTCAGGAGTAGTACAGATGCTTAAAATGAACAGCACCCTTTTCCATTGATGTCAAAGGGGGAGTGATATATAGAGTCATGAAAAGAAAAAGCAAAGGAGTAGTATACTAAGGGGGAGTAGTATTCAGTCTTGGAAGCAATTCAGTTGAGGAAATGGAGATTATTGAAGAATAGTGCAGTAGAAGGAGGATTCATCTTTGGAGGAGTCTTTGATGAGGAAATGGAGAATGTTATAAAATAATTTCTCATTGGGTTGGTGGTGGTTTTTCATTCCACATGTTTCCATCAATGCCAAAGGGGGAGATTGTTGGAGATTTGCCAGCAAACCAGTGCTGACTATATGTTTGTCATTGATGACAACATATGGAAAGTAGCATGCGTGAATGACTTATATAGTAAGCTTTAAGTATATGAAGCATGGACATGTTATCAGCATGATATCATGGATGCAGAGGTTGATAGTTAGTACAGACAGTTATATTGCAGTTTGCATCAACAGTGTTCTTGATAGAGTAACAGATAGTGTTCTGAGTATGGTTGTCTGTACAGTTGACATGAAGCCTTGTGCCTTTGGATATGTGATGGAGACATGTTAGTGATGTTACATTCATAGACGCATATTTTGTTGATCAGTAGAAGTGAAGCTATGCAGTTGCTATTCGCCAGTAGCAGTTTCTTGTGTTTATTCAAAAGAGCTGACAGAGATATTATTGGTTCTATAGTTGCACCTATCATTTGGGTATGCACCCTTGGTTTTAAGCTTAGAGAAGATTTATTGATGTTTTCTTAAGAGTGCATGAAGTAATTCAGCTTGAGGAGAAAGATCCAGTTATTTTGTAGAGTCGACAGTGTGTAGCGTGCGTCTACAATTATCTTATTGGATAGGTCCCAGAATGTGTTGCGTGCTTAGTAGAGCTGACTGAATTGTTATTGGAGTTTGTTATAGTTTATCTAATATGATTTCAAGGTGGTTCTAAGAGGCTGACTTGATTATCTCATTTAGAGGAAAGATATTTATAGGCAGTCATTTGTGATTGCTTAAGTGTGGTTCATGGTTGGCAATAAGAGTAGAGCAGAGTGTGCGAAGTGTTTAACCACTAGAAGAAGGTCTATGTGACCAAGGAAAGTATTTGTGCTATACATTGGAACTGATCTAGATAGCAGGTCAAAGCGCAGTTCACCAAGATCCAGATATAGTGTGTATCTGTTAAACAGAAGGTTGTAGCCTTCACCCCTTTGAGCAGTGTGCTCTCAGACAGTGTGTCCTCTCTCCTAACAAGGACTATTGTAAAAGACTCCTAACAGGGTCCGACCCTTGACCAGGTCTACTATACTAAATATATTGTAAAGAAAATCCTAATAGGGTTAAGGATCTTCTAGCAAGGATCATAATACACTAGTACAGAATATTAGTGGGTGTCAATTCCCACCGGGGTTTTTACCTATTTGGGTTTTCCTATAACCAAAATATTGGTGTTGTGTTCATGTATTCTTTCATTTTTTTTATGCTTTATGTTTAAGTATACTTAATTGGATAAAGAATTGAAACTTGTAGATAACTGATTCACCCCCCCCCCCCCCTCTCAGTTATCTCTTGGCACTATTCCTAACACTTTGATAGTTGGGTTGGCCTTATCCAAACATAAACATCTCGATAGACGACTATCATAACTCTTATGGTAAAGTATGGTTGCAAGGCTATGACAAATTCTAGGCATGGGGTTAGATTTAGGATGAACTTGTGTTTGGATTTAGATAGTAGACTTGAGGATTGAGATTGTGATTTATGATTTAGTAACTGGGACTTTGGACGTGAATGTGTGGATTGATGGATATTAAATGTAGGGATTTTTTTATTTATAAGGCTAATATAATTTTTGGATACTAAAGTTTTGCATGATAATTTTAAAGGTGTTGCACATCTATTGTATTTAATATGTGACTTTTTACTAATGGATTGATTTTGATGACTCACTTTGATTGGATTAATTAATCTAGTTTTCCTTTGGATTTATATGCATTTTTTTATTTCTTCTTGATTTCTTGGTGTATATGGCTTTTGAGATTCATTTTGATTTTGATATGAAGTATGTATTTTCTTTGGCTTTGGTATTTAATTTCAATCTTTGGTTCATGGGAGTTCTTCACTTTATATGATTGCAGTCTTTTGCTTTGTGGTAATTCTTCACATTATTGTTCTTTGATTACCCAACCAAAAAATCTCACCCTTCATTTGTTACTTTTAGAAGACAACTTTTATTCTTATTTTATATTTTCTCATCTGATTTATCCCACTTTCTATAACCAACACCTCGCATTTAATTCTTAGACTAATTTATATGTAATTATTAATGAAAAGATTCATTTTTATTGTTAAAATTTTTAGACTAATTTATATTTAGTTATTAATAAAAAGCTTCATTTTTATTTTAAAACTAGAAATAATATATAGATTATTTTACACATTTAAAATAATTAATATTTTAATTTAATAGATTGATTTACTAAAATTTATTTATATAATTTCTAATTAATTATTTTCTTTTATATCAAATTGTCTTTTATCTAAAATTTTAAAAATTGAAAACATAAATTACATGTATTTGGGTAAAACTTTATAAAACTAATAACTTTTTTTTTCCCATGTATTTGGGTAAAACTTTATAAAACTAACAACTATTTTTTTCCTCACCTGTATGAACACCACAAAACACACTGGATTGACCAAGGCACAAACTTACAATCACACTAGCACAATAGAAATTTAAATCTTGGTACAACATCAACAATGCTACAATTTAGCCATCACACTAGAAGATTATCTCTATAAAACTAAGGATGAGGCTAAGTTGTGGACCAAATTTTTAAAAATGGAAAATACAACACATTTTCATGAAATTTTAAATTTACAAAAAAATCTGTGTTTTGGCAATGTAGAAAAAAAAGTTTGACATTTTTTTTTGTCTTTAAGGTATTTTGTAGAGAGCTTAGCCTCTGCCTAAAGCTAATAACTTTATGTTAAAAAAATGTTTAAAAAAAAAATTCTCCAACAAAATTAAAGCATAATTTTAGATTTAATTTTTACATATACTTAAACTATATTGGGATGTGAAGCCCAACGATCTCAAGACTATTTGTTTTCTCTCGTCTCTTCGTATTTGAAGAGCTCTCTATAAATCACAGTGGGCAGTCATATATTGCATTGTAGAGATTGTATCATTGTATTGTAGATTGGATTAATATAATCGATTCCCTGGTTCAAGTGTGGATGTAGGCGTATTGTCGAACCATGATAAAATTGTGTCTCTTGTGTTTTGTCTTCTTTGTATCTTGTTTGTAATTTGTTTCTTTGCTTGTTTAATATTTACAATTGGTATTAGAGATTGGTGAGGTTGAGTAGAGATGGAAGATGTTGTAGCTGATTTAGTCATCAAAGAATTTCTTGGTCATTAAGATTCATTACAGAATAACCTTGTACAAGTGAAGGCTGAAACTAAACGCCATGTACATTGGTGGGATGGTTGGAAAAATGAGGATAACTTTGCTACTTGTGTTGAACGAGATCATTGGAGAGGTGACAAGAAAACAGAGAGGCCTGACAGAGGCAAGTCTAAAAAAGAAGAAAATTGTTTCATCACCGTCCCCTTGTCTTGGAAGGTGTTTTAACTGTGGAGAGTCTAGTCATTGGACTAGAGACTGTAAAGCTAAGGATTTGAGAAATAAATGTTACCAATGTAGAAAGTGAGGCCATATTGAAAGAAATTGTCCTAATTGTTTAAAATCATATAGTCAGGCCAATGAGACTGATGTTGAACATAATGAAGAAATGGAAATTGATGCCATCTCTGTGGTGAAGGTTGAGCACTATGATTTAATTGTCCATGTGTGTTTCTTTAACTATTAGGTTAAAGAGGAAATTAAATTTTTTCAATGAAGAATGGGATAGTTCACAACCAATCTTATGGACCTCACCAAAAAAGTATGTTGGTTATTATCTTTATATTTGACTAAATTCTTTATAGGATCCATTATGTCCCTTATGGACCTCACCAAAAAGGGTATGTTGGTTATTATCTTTATATTCAACTGAATTCTTTATAGGATCTATTATGTCCCTAAAGATCAATAAGTGGTCATTTCAAATTGTTGTTGGATACATACAAAGAAAGTTGCACAACTCCTCCAATTAAACCCTACAAATCTAACTACTGGGGTAGAAAGTGGGTGGCTATTGGTCTATGTGAAATTTATTAATGAGCTTTTAGTTATCATTTTTTTTGGTCTCTTTAAAGTTAGTGATTGGGACATGAAATGAATAGTATTTAGAACATGGGCTAGTGCTCTTCCCCTACATTATGGGTGTCCTATGTGTATTTTTGGGTATGATTCATACATGTACTCTTATGTATACTTCATGTTTTGTGTGTTGAGTGTATTCTGGTGCATGCTTCATGAATTTGGTGAATTCATATGTATACTTCATGCCTTGTATTGTTGTAGGTATTCATGTGTATGCTTTGTGACTTAGGTGAATTCATAACTATACTTCATGTTTTGTGTGTTGTGTGTATTCACATGTATGTTTCATGACTTAAGTGAATTCATATATGTATAATTCATGCTTTGTATGTCATGTGTATTCACGTGTCTGCTCCATGACTTTAGTGAATTCACATGTGTGCTTCATGCTTTATGTGTTACATGTATGCTTCATATGTATACTTCATGCTTTGTGTGTTATGTGTATTCACATGTTTGCTTCATGACTCGAGTGAATTCATGTGTACACTTCATGATTTGCATGTTGTGGGTGTTCACATGTATGCTTTGTGGTTGAAGAAAACTCATACTTATATGCTTCATGACTTAAGTGAACTCATAGTATAGTACTTCATGATTTGTATGCTACATGTATTCTTGTATATGCTTCATGACATAAGTGAATTCATATGTGTTTAGGGGTGAAATGGATGCTAATGAATCTAACAATATAAATTATGTGAGATGAGTTCATTAATTAACCATTTCAACACTAACACTTAAAATACAAGAGAAAGAGGGGCTTCCAAACATAACTTTCAATATAACCTAGTTAGATTAGAAAAACCCAAGTAGATGAAGGGATGTCAATGCTAAACCCAAATTATATCAAGGAAGTACACAAGAAATTACTCTTTCATGTAATGTAGGATTTGATTAAAGATGTGTAAATGCAAATGTGAAATTGAACCAATTGATTTAATGAGAAAAGTAAGATAGATCTAGATGCTAAATATAAGCAATCAACCCAATTAAGATATGGAAATAGATCTAGACTAAGAAGTGAAATGAACGATAGCATACTCACCTTGAAATGTGTAGAAGAATATGCCTTTTTTCTCCAAAAACTATAGATCTAAACCTGTGATAGAACTTCTGACTACAGATTCACGATCACAATAGAAAATTTAGAAAATGTTATTTTTCTCAAACCTCCAGGAATAGGTTGACCTAGTGCAACATGTTCTGAACACTTTTCCATGAAGTCATCATGTTTCTGGGAGATTGTAGAAAAGCTGACCTAACTTCTTTGAAAATGTCTTGGCAAGTAGTTTCCAGATATGTGGTTGCAATTCTGACATCCTGCTCCTGCACATAGAAAAGCTTGTTTCAGGTGGATGAGGGCTTGCCTTGGTCAAACCCTAGATTAAGGAATCAACCTTGAAATTGAGATGTAAATTTAATGATAAAGGAAATGATAACATGTAGTATGATTCAATATATCAAATGAAAGATACAATTACCTTTGTAGATGCAATTGAATTTGATATGTGATCAAGTATGCAAATGTAATAGCCTTGACTCAAAGAAGCCAAAAGAAAATCAAAGAAGTCAAAACCTCATGTATAGGAATGTATGTTGTTAGCATGTGCAAAAAATTTCATGGCTTTAGCAATTTTTTGCCGGTCTCTGCAATTGTTTTTAGGTCCCTGGCATAAACCCTAAGGAAAAAAATTTCAAAAATCTAGCTGTTGAGTCTTTAAATTTAAAAATACCCTGGCCCTGTTCTAATGTTGCATTACCTTTTCGCGGGTCACTTAAAACCTTATATCTACATATGCTAATTAAAATGACCAACTTTACTGTGTTCGCGGTTAGGTTTCATGTGTCGACAGGTCCCCTTTTAATACTTCCTAGGTCATTGAGTTTAATCTTTCCTAAGTTCCCAGCGCCCGGTGATTTAATTTCTCCTAAGTCTGACTACTTAATATTTCCTATGTTTCGGCCTTAATTTTTCATGGGCCCAGGCTCTTTGACACCATCTCCATCTGACGGTGGGCGTATCTTCTCATGAGATGTGTCAGAGGCTTGCGAACTTAAGATGACCATCGATTTCATTTATGACGTTGCCTTTCTTTTCAAGCGGGCCCACCTGCCAGATAAGCTGATTCGGTGCTTTATGATTGGTCCACAGGTGAATGACTAGATGTGATGTCAGTGGGACCTGAGTTTAGGCTTACCAGTGGGTCTTAACATTGTCAGAAGATCAATGATGGGCGTAAGTTCTCATACAATGTGTCAGAGCTATGAGATCTTACGCCAGCCATCGATGGTACTTTATTCTTAGGCAGCAGTATTAAGGTGGGTCCGATTGCCAAATGGTTTCTATGTGCCACGGTGTGCTAAGTTGTTTTCTTTTCATTCATCTACATGGTGGTGAGTTGGATTGTGTCAGTGGGGCCTGCAGTGAAGGCTTTTCAATCTATGGTCGGTGCGTGATCTTAAGGAATATTCTTCCCCTTTGAGATCATGCGCCATCTATTGATTTCAAATCTTACTTCGACATGTCAGTGGGACCTAATTTTCCAATGGGTCAATGGGTCCTGACATTCGTAATCCATCCAACGACAAGCGTAAGTTCTCATGGAATTTGTCAGAGGCTTGAGATCTTATGCCAGCCATTGATCTCATTTGTCTCAAATGTATCTTTGGTTGTGGTCCCATTGTTAGGGGGAGCTGATTTGGAGTGTTTTGATTGGTCCGCGTGTTGCTGACTCTATTGTGTCAGTGGGGCTAGTTTTCTTTCAAGCAGGGTAAGATTCTTAATCGACAGATGGCGTATGTCTTGATAGAATCTCGGATGGGTATGCGAACCTCAGATGGTTGTCGATCTTCCTGATGTGGGCCTGATCAAATTTTCTCAGAAGTTTAGCAGAGTGGATAAAGTTTTTAGCAATGCCGATAAAGTCAAGGGCTTCGCTTGTTCGTGTGAATTAGCGATGGTTCTCTACGTGTTTTAGCGGTTTAGCGAACAAGCATTCGGGGAATTGCTAAACTTAATGGCGGAGAGATAAAGTGCTTCATGAACTGGCGGAAACCTTTGTTGCCAATTTGCTAAATTTTACTGGGGCCCTTTTAAGAGGTAAATCATAAAGCCCGCGAAACATGAAGATCGGATGGTCATGACTTAAAGTGAGCCTGATTTCAAATATCGACCGCCGATTTGCTGAAAGTGCCATGAGGTAGCCGTTTGATTTCAAATTCAAATTTTTGAAGGGTTTCCTGCGATGAGAAGGACTAGAATTCAATGCAAAAGTGACTAGTGTTGGTGAGAGATGATCTATTTGCCATTGCAGTGTGGTCCAGGGTGTTGAGTGATCATCTGCAAGGTTTGTACTATGCGGTTTTGTGCTCAAGGTGTGTTGCAGGGTTGACATTTTGAGCGTTGTTTGTGATTCTTAGTACCTTCACAGAGATTTTTCATGATGGGGGATCATTCCAAGATTTTTTTTCTCCTGGTTGCCTGCGTTTCCACCCCTGTAATAACTTTTTGACCATTTCCAGATGGTTGGGTGGTTGAAACCCTAACCCTAAGTCATTCATAGCTTGTTGCATTCTCTTTGAGAATTCCAAGATGACTAGGGAGTATAAGTTGTAGAAATTTTGATTTCCCAGGGGTTCCAAAACTTTCTTTGGTCCCAGGCTGGTTGTCTGTGGTGTTTTACTGATAGAGGAGCTAGATTTTGTGTCTTTTCCTACCTTTGTATTGTTTTGACTGTATATTGATCCTAAATATGTTAATGAAGATGCTATTGAGTTCCAATCTTGCATTTGTGTATGTCTTCTTGTTTCGATTCTAAGCTCATATATGTTAATGTCACAAAGTGTGTTAGCATATGGTAAACAAAGAGTATTATGAAGTCATCTCTGAGTTCCTAACAAAGTTAGGATTAAAGTCTTTTGGGTGGGTTCAGTGAGTTTGCAACCAAGCAAGAATCTAATGTCCTTGTGTCTGAGGGAGAGGGGTAATAGGCAAAGCACTTATCCTAGATTTAGTTGTGTTTGAATTAAGGTATTCAGTTGATGTATGTAATTGGGTGACTCTTTTCCCTAGGTTAAGGCACTGGTCCATCCTCTGGATGCATTTCATTGTCATCAACCACACACACAAACATTCAAATGATAAAATCTTAAAGCAGTTAGTAAAGAGTATATAGTTGTATATCATTTAGTGATTCCTTTCAAGAAGTGAATCAAGGGTACACCTGCCTGAGCATTGAGGCTCATAGTGTAGGAGGATCTCTTCTGATCTTTGTTAATTGGCCCTCTTTCTTATAGACTTTGGAGTGGTGATAGAGTTAGAGTGTTATTTAAGTTATCCATCAAAGTATAAATCTACAAGTGAAGATCAAAGGGAACTCCCAACAAAATGGTGACTCTGCTGGGGAGAGTCTAGAGATAAAGGTTGTTAAGTGCACTCTTGTTTTCCTGTTGTATTTCAAGTAAAGATTTCCCATCTAGGTGGGTGGTGACTCAAAAGGTAAGAACCAGTGCTATATATTGTAAATCATGAACAAGAGGAGGAATACTAGATCCTTTGTTAGAAAGAATCCGAAGGTCACTCTGGAGCAATTGCCTAGACAGGAGAAGAAGAGTTGGATTAGAAGGAATGGTGAGTCTACTAGTGCTCCCATTAGAGAACAAAGAATTACTAGAGGTAGAGCACCACATGTTTCCTCAAGTGAGGAAGGTTCATAGGATCGAGTTTCTAGATCAAATGGTGGTTGCTCTGAAGATAGATTTTATGATACCCCAGAAGCTGTATTTTAGGACAAAGGTCCATTGCCTACAAGTCAAGTTGAACAAGCTAGAGAGATGGGTTTGGAGATTGATTTAGATCTTGATGAGGACAATTTCAGAAGAGAACCCATGAGACCAAGGCAAGTCCACTTCCCATATCAAAATCTTTATGATATGGATGTGTCATCAGGTTTTGATGACATTATGGTAGATCATGATGATTTAAATGCATTGAGGTTTCAGTTGGCAAAGCAGGATACCATACATAAGAGGTTACAAGAGGAGAGGGAGGTTGAAAAGGTGAATGCACTGATAGAAAGACCCTCTCTCCTTAGAAAGATTAATGAAATGAAGGAGAGAAACAAGATGCTTGCTTTTGCTCCTAAAACTTTGCAGCATGATGTCTTTGGTGATCTTGATGCCTTGAGGAGTGAGCAAGAGCACTTACTACAAGATCATGAATTTGATAGGGAGGGCTCTATGGTTAGACAAGTGCAAAGTTATGTTCCTTTGCCTAGAGATAAAGATGGGCGTGAGATCACTAGGCCTGATGTTTCCGCTGGTGAGAAAGGAAAGCAAAAGATGGTGGGACATCAAACAAGTAAATCATTGACAATACCCGAGGTCCCACCACCCAATTTAAATAAGGACACAGAAATCAAGAGAAGAAGAAAAGAAGATGAGGACCTTGCAAAAAATTAGAGACGGCTGAAATTGAAGCTTCCATTGCATAAAAGAGAAGAAAGATCTAGTTCTTGAAGGCTTCATCAACTAATGCTCTTGGTCCATCTGCTACTGAACTAGGTATGTCATCTATGACTACTACTATTCCACTTAGTAATGCTACTAGTTCAATTCCTTCTTCATCTACTTGGATAGGTGCTGATCCTAGGCAGCAGTCAAATGCATAAATAAATGTACATGCTAATGTTGATCCTAGGGTTAACACTAGTTCAAGTTTTCAAAGAAGACCTATGCAATTAGAAGGCTATAGGAAAATTAGTTTTGATGGAATTCCTGGTTACCCGAATGCTTTTCCAAATGATATTAGAGATAAGGTACCTAAGTTTGCTGGTAATAATGCTATTAGTTGTGAGGAGCATCTTACATTATTTGTTGATATGCTTAATGATTATGAGGTAGAGCATAGGATGTGGTCATGAAATTATTTGATCAATCTCTAATGGAGGATGCTAGAGATTGGTTTAAGAGACTTCCTGACAAATGTATTGATACTTGGGATTCTTTTGAGAGATTTTTTAAAGAACAGAATGGTGATAGGCCTAATGCTAGTTTCATGTTGAATGAATTCAATACCCTAAGGAAAAATTAGAATGAGACTACAGCTGAATTCAACATGAGATTTCAGAAGGGTATGCATAAGTTGTTCCAAGTTATGTAGTTAGATGACAATGTCTGTTTGACCACATACTTCAATGCATTTGATGGAAAGATGGGATATTTGTTGAGGGACAAAGAACCAAGAACTCTTTGGGATGCTTTTAGGATTGTTGTCAATATTGAGAACAATATGAAAATATCAAGAAAATTGGGGGGAAAGAGAGATGACCCAAAGTTGTTTGGGGACAAGAAATACAAAAAGGAAAATGATAAGAATGTTGGAGCTAGGAGGCAAGAAGAAGATAAATTGGATAAGGTGCTTAATGGATTGAAAGATTTGAAGGCACCTGCAAATAGGAACATCAGTGCCCCTACCAATGAAAGTCCTCAATTCAACAACAATTTTAACAAACAGAATAGATTGCAGAACTACCCCTACAACACCCAATGGAAGGATGGCAAGCCTATTGTCCCTGCTGTAAGAGGAAATAATAATAGAGGTGTCCCTGACCCTCTACAAAAGGATTCAATAAATGTCATGGAGGACATACCTTGGTGTGTTGCATGCCAGTCCCCTCATTCTACAAAGCATTGTGTGGTTGCACATTCTATGGCTGCAAATCAAGATTGTGGCAATGAGGAGATAGATCAAGAAGAAGATCAAGATGATGTTGGATGCAACATGGCTTCTTCATATCTAGGATATGAAGATGATTCTGATTTTGATGAAGAGGTAGATGTAAATGTAAAGAGAAACAATCAGACCCTTTTTCATCAAGAAGTTTTTTCTGATAGTGAAGACATTGATAGGAAGACATGTAATATGAACTCTTCTTCTGAGCCAGCAAATTTGAGAAGACCTTCTCGAGAAGAGATGGATAGGATTACTGCAGAAATGATTGCCCAAGTGCAAACCAGAGGCATGGTGGCAAGGAGTACAAATGAGAAAGCTGCAAGAATGTTTATAAAGAGTACCAACTCTAGAGAGCCTAATGAGAACAAATCAAAAGGTGATCACATGGTGAAATTCAAGAATGTAAAAGGTAAGAATTGTGAGCCTAAGGGAGTTGGAATTGAAAAGATTTCTAGTGAGATTGAGAGGCCAGTTAACACAATGGCTAAGATTGAAAAAATGAGGGTGGCCAATACACTTGATGTGTCAAATAAGCAAAAGGATATTAAGGCAGTGCAAATTGAGATTCCTTCTTCTGCTCCTATTGATATGTTATCTATATTGTCCCAAATTACAGTTAAGGTTCCATTGTCAGAATTATTGAGGATCCCTGAACACAAAGACAGAGCTATTGCATGGGTAGGTAATGTTCATAAAAATGATGTTGCATGCAATGGATCTCAGGATAAAGATTTGAAAGGTGTTGTTGCTCAGGGAATTGTGTCTCAAATTCCTCCCATATACTTGGATAGTTCTGTCAATGCCAACCTTGAAAATATTGATCCATTCTTTTTAAGTGTTCTTGTGAATGGAATGAAGTTGAGAAATTATATGATTGATAGTGGTGCCTCTAATACTATCATGCCTTTTAAAATCATGGAGAAGTTGGGCCTTGAAGTTGATACAGTGCAAGGTAGATGTTGTGCAATGGATCAGAGGGAGGTACCAATTATTGGGACTATCAATGCAATGCCATATAGGCTAGCAGCACATCCAGAGAAAGAGCTAACAATGAGTGTTTTGGTGGTAGATATCCCTCCTCATTATGGGATGCTGCTATCTAGAAGGTGGAGTGCTACCATGGGTGGAAGTTTACAGTGTGATCTTTCCTATGCCACTTTCAAGATTGATGATCAGTTTGTCAAGATTGAACGAGAGCCAAGAGTATGCCACATGATTGAGAGAAATATTGATAATGAAACTACATGTTTTGTGGACACTGATATTAATGCTTTTAGGGCTGAGATCCCTGTATTTGAAGAGGAACCTATTTTGTCACCTATCTCTGTTGAGGTAAGTGCTAATTTTGTGAAGGGTGATTTGTGGGTAATGTACTTTGATGGTGCAAATTGCAAAGATGGTGCAGGAGGAGGTATTTTACTTATTTCTCCTGATGGAAACACCTACAAGTTTTCTTTCACATTGAATTTCTTTTGTACCAACAATATAGTGGAATATGAGGCTTTGTTGTTAGGATTGAGGTGTAATACCCCAAAAATGGGCTATAAGTTCATTAATCTCCTACATATTCAATTCGAACGAAATCGACATCAAAATCCTAACCTAAGGCACATCTAAACATCATCGAATCATAATTGATTATCTTAAATTCTGCATCGCGGAATATTCCTAGTAATATTCTTAATTATCTTAATTATCTTTAATTTAATGATTATTTGGCGATAAATCACATTTATCCTAAGTTTGATTAATTGAATATTTTCATATTTAATTAATTAGATTTAATATTTGCCACTTAATTATGTAATTAAATTTAATTCTATCTATTATTAATTATATTATTTAATTTTGACAATAAATCAAAATTCCTATCTTTAATTGATTAAATTCTTATTTAATTAATTAAAGCATGTTGTCATTATTTAATAATATAATTTTTAATAAAAGTTTGGTAAAATAGTTAATTAACCCATAAATTAATTATTTTATTTTTAAAAGCAGTTAAGTTGAGAATAAATCACTTTATTATTAAATTAATTCATAAATAAAACATGCACAATCATAAAAGCAAACAACTATCAATTATCAATTAAAGCTACTCTATTTTGAGTTAAAGCTTAGCTTTTGCATGTTTTTGTGACTTAATTATTCTTTATTTAAAAATAACTCAAAAATCAACTTGAGTTATTTGAGTGATTTATGGCTTTTTTTCCCATGCACCTCCAAAGCCCTGGATTTCTATGAATTAAGGCTTTAGCTCTTCACAAATCATCTCATATTTTGCACAATCACGCTGGAGAATTGGAATTGAAGAATCAAAGCTCTTGTGAATCGACATCTTTGTGAGATCAATCTTATTTTTGCATTCATATTTCATATCATTGTTAGATTCATAGCATATCAATTTCATTTAGCATAGATTTCATATCAGTTTTTATCATTCTTATTGCATAGAAAATATCAAAAAAATAGATTAATTGCATTCAATTCATATCTAGATCAATTGCATTCAAATCTTTCATTTAGGTGTCGTCTAGGTCACTGATCTCGATAATAATCTGAGAACATTAATCTCGCACCTACTAGAAGGCAGTAAATCGCTTGGTTAGATTAGATTTTAATTTTGCATGATTTTGATTTTTTGCTAACCTCTAATGTTTTACTGAGTGTTGTGTTTACAGATCAGGTATAATTTTCACACACACATTTCTGGCGCCCACCGTGGGGCAACCCACCTTTGCATGCTGGTTTTGATTTTTTTGGGAGCTAAAACCCCAAAGTTTCAAAGATTTAATTTTATCTCCCAAATGGCTTATAATTTTGGTCTAAAATTTTTTTTGCAGGTTAGTGACATGTCATGGAAGCTACAGTAAAAAATTTAGAATTTTCTAAGATGTTTTGAATTTTTAATAATTTTCTCTTGAAATTCTGGAAAAAATTAATATCTGACGCAAATTAGCATATTTTTCAAAATTTTTTATATTTTCGGAAAGTTCTTTAAATTCTACAGGGGATCCATTCTTTGTATTTTAAATTTGGACATGATATCATAGCTCAAATAGTCAATTTACAAAAACTGGTCTGTTTTGATAAAATGGGTCTCTAGGGCACAAATGAAGAGGTTTTTCTAAAATTTTTGCATTTTTGGAAAGCTCTCTATTTTTTAGTAGGGGTCTCTATTCTGAATTTCTATTTTTGTGGCCAAAATCATATCAAAAAAATTAGATCTTGTTGACTAGGTCAAATGCAAAAAAAAAAAAAAAAAATTTGTGATGGGTATGCACTTATTTTTTTTACATGGTTCAATGAATGATATGAGTTGTCACTTGGGTTGATTGCTGGTTATTATTACTAATAATAATTTATTTTTAGAGCTAACCCTATGGTTTACATAAGTTGAATATATTTTGCATATCTTGTTTGCTTGTTTGCTTGTTGGAGAGTTCGTCACTTGCTTGCATGGAAAAGCTCAACAAAAATTGCTAAAAATTAAGTAAAATCTACTAAGCGTGTTGCAAGGATCCTAGGTATTCTCCTTCATCTAATAATATTTTGATTTGGGACTTAAAATAAATCTCTTATGTGTCAAGCTTGTGTGCATCTTTTCATGCTTTTGATCTATTTCTACACACTTGCATAATTGATACTAGGTTGTGAACCCTTAAGGATTCATTAAGTAGTCTTAGAATACTTGTGATTGATCTTGATTGCTATCTTGGGTTATTGGACTCGCTAATCCGCCGGCCCCTCATTTCCGCCCCGTGGTTGCAATCTCAGCGCCATAAAGGGGAGGGGTCAACAGGACAGAAGCGTTAAATGTTCCACTTGGCAACCCTTTTGTGCTTTTAGGAACTCCCTTGTTTTCTAAGTTGTGGACTCATTTTTAGCTTGTGTAAGGTGTTAAGTGTTCCACCTTGTGGACTCATCTCATATTCACTTTAAACGTTAAGTGTTCCTCTTTCTACTTTGTGGATGCTTTTGGTAGATTTGCTTTCGGAACATACATCTGTGCTCACATAGTAATTAGGCCCTATGAACACTATTTGTGATTCTTGAGAGATTGGATTCCTAGCGAAATCCTTCTTGATGATAGAATCCTTGTAGGTAGGGAGGATACTTAGTGCATTTCACATTCAACTTAGTTAGTGAGTCTTCTCTTATTGATCGACACATTCTCTCTTCAGAGAGGTTGATAGATCACGTGGGGTTGATATCACGAGCTTTGGTGAATCAAAATTGGTTAGTGCGTCTTCTCTTATTGATTGATACATTCTCTCCTCGGAGAGGTTGATAGATCATGTGGAGTTGATATCACAGACCTTGGTGGAACAAAACTTTGTCTTAGCGTGTCGGATTAATCTGCTTGCTTTGTTTGGGTTAAAAGTGAAGAGGTGTCAAAACCTTGAATCTGGAGCCAAGTCCCCTTGTGGTATACTATTGTGAGTCATCTTTAGAGAGGGTTAACCATAGCGGACAATCCCTTCATAGGGAAAACTGCATTGACGGAACCTCAAGCGGTAATAGCCATTTTCGCCATGGTAGTGACAACCGCTATATAAATGTCCTTGTGGAAGAAATCTCCACGGGTATGGTTCATTGTTGGGTTGTCAGATCTCCCTAGCAGCTCTTGAAGATTAAGTTCTCGGACTGTGTCAAAACCCTGGTGCGCCGGGATTGGAGCTCACCCCTTTGAATCATAAAAGTTGCAGAGTCAAACCATTACTAAAAACCCTAGAGAGGCCAATTTTTCACTTTCAGGTATATGTGCGTTATTGCAAAACTTTTCAGAACATACACAATTAGTACTCTCAGGGATTAGCACAATTTGGTCACTTGATTGTTCATGTGCAAGGTTGCTTTTGCCCTTGTTCATTATTTTCAGACGTGCTTGGAATCACTTGCTTGCTATTCTGCGTGCTTATTTATCTACTTGGCTATTAAAAATGATCAAATCTGGTATAACCTTCAAAATCTGGACAATACAATTTGCAAACAATCCAAAACTGAAGACCTTACATTTTGCAAAAATTGACGTAAAATCTTTTCTGGAGTCAAAAGTCATTTCAGGAAGTCAAAAGTCGTACGAGTTTTGTCAAGTGTCATTTTAGTATTACCCAACTGTCATATGAGTTTAGCAACTGTCATTTCATAGACTACCCAGTGTCGTACGAGTCTGCAGAGTGTCGTTTGGAAAAATTTGAGAAAGTTGTCAGAAATTGTCAAATTGCAAGATATCCAATGTTTCCAGCCTAGTTCCAGAATCTGTCAAAAATATCATTGTGTCAGGAACAGAGCAGTAGCTATTGAGCATTCTACCATTTTCTGAGTTTGATCTTTTGAATCTGATCTAGTCTTCTGTTTGATCAATTTGAGTCCTTTTTATCTCGTGTCAAAACCTTGTCATAACTATCAATCTTCAATCAATCTTCAAAAATAGACTAAGTGTTGAGAACTCGTGTCCGCTATCTTTTGGGCGATCTATCCCATACATCCAGGGCACAGTTTCCTTCACCCACATCTCATCAGATCTTCAAAACTATCATAATCTTGACAAGGTTGTGTCATCCGATTTTCTCGAATCAAATTGTTCTTCAGTTGTCTTCATCCTTTTCTTCTGTTTCATTCAAAGTTAATGGTGGAGACGAGAGCTTCTTCACACAAGAAATCAGAAGAAACATCTCAGAACTTACTTTTGACCAATACCCCGGGTCCAACTCTTGAACAACTCATCAAGTCAGGTATCTACGAAGACGACGGTCTCGGTAACTTTCGATTAAAAACTGATTACATACCTCCTCTATCAACTCACAGAGGTAATCAACAAACTCCTCCTCAATCTATTCCAGGGAGCCCAAAAACTCCTACCATGTCTCAAGCAGGGACAAACCATGGTTCTCTAGGAGGAGGATCCCAGGGACACCATTCTCAACATAATGCCGACCAAGACCCTACGCCCTCTGAAATCCATCGATGTCAGAATGATGATGAATTCAAAAGAATGATGAGGCATTTCTTGAAAATGGATAGAGAAGCATACTTTTTTCAATTAGCCCAAGAAGGAGCTAAACTTCCTCCTCACTTCAATGTCGAAGATATCATCACGCATGAGGAAGAAACTCCGATGACGGCCATAATGAACCAGCTGCACGCTATGCAGGTCAAAATGAATAAAATTGAGAAAGAGAAGGAACCCAAGGAATTCTCCATGGAGGCCCTTTGTCCTTTCCCTTTTGACAAAGACTTGTATATGCCTCCATTCCCAAAAAGAGTGGAGATACCAAAGTATGACAAATACGACAGACACTCTGATCCTCAAGATCATGTCAGAGAGTTCTGTACACAATCCATGGAATTCATGCATGAACTGACTTATCTAATGCGTCTTTTTCCTAGATCCTTGGGAGGAGCATCCATTCAGTGGTTTTCAAGATTACCTTCTATGATCAAAACTTTTGAGGAATTGATTAAATTGTTTTATCAACAATATTCCTACAATATTCAACATCCAATTACCATGATCGATATCTGTAACCTCAAGCAATATCCAGGGGAATCATTCCTAACTTTTCTCAAGAGGTGGTGAAAGAAGTTTTCTTTATATGCTAGACCAATTCCCGAAATGGAGAAACTTGAAATCTTTATCAATAACCTTGTTCCAGAGCTCAACTATCCATTACAAATGCAAGATCATGTATCTTTTGATAAAATGGTGGATAATGCAATCAAGATTGAGAAAGTACTTGTCAAGAAAGGAGAAATCACACTTCAAAAGGACAAGTCTAAATTAGGATCTAGCTCAAAAGATAAAAACAAGAGCTGGAATAGAAATAAAGGTATCATCTCTGACGGTGTTGTTGACACTATCCACACCCTATCAAAGGCACCGGCCTACAATCTCACCCTTGCCACCAAAGCCATTGAAGCTTCAGAGCAAAAATCTGCTGAACCATCTCCAAAGAAGCCATTCAAACGATGGGATAATAAATGAAAGTTTACTCCCCTGGGAGAATCTTTGGAATCTGCTCTGAGGACCCTGATAGCTGATAACATGATCTCTTTACCATCAATCTAAAAACCTGATCCGGATCCAAAACCATGTTGGTGGAAAGATAATGAATTTTGTGCTTTCCATCGAACTAAAGGCCACAGAACTAATGGATGCTTCCATTTGAAGCATACCATTCAAGACTTGATAGATCAAGGGGACATCACAATCGATAATCATACCAGCAATAATGATCACACAGCATTTATAGAACCTTTTCCACAACATGGCAAGGGAGTTTCCACTTCTCAGCCTAACATGGGGGCAAAAGTCAACTATGCCTACCTTGGAAATGATGTTGTCATCAATATGGTGGAACCATGCCTCTCTGAGAGCTGTAATGTCATCATGATTGTACGAAGAGATAGAAATCATTCCTCAGCTAATGCAGTTACCAAATCACAAGCTCATACGCATCTGAAAGGACAAACACCAAATTCATTTGATGTCCCTAAGATACCTTTCAATCTCACATCTACTTCTAAACAGAAGGTTGCCTCGAAATCTTCCAATCCAAAGGATACCAGACCTACATCTTACAGCATCGTACAACAACTCCAGCATACCAATGCCAAAATCTCTATGTTTGAGTTACTTCGAATATCTCCAGCTCACCGAGATATCCTAGACAAAGCTTTGCTCAGCTCTAATGTTCCTGATGATCTAGATCTAGACAGGTTCCAGACTATGGTTGGTCATCTAACATCTCTGCAATATATCTCCTTTTCAAAAGAGGATGACAACTCCCTAAGTCACCCACATAATCAGCCCTTGCACATAGAAGTCTTGATCCAGAACCGTCGAGTCAAACGTGTGTTGATAGATGGGGGCGCAGGCCTCAACATTTGTTCTTACAACTTAATCACACAGTTGGGATTCTCAGAGATGGCTATTGATCCTCGAAAGAAGATCACCATAAAAGCCTATGATGAACAAGAAAGAGCTTCTAAAGGCACCATTGTCTTGCCCATCCGGGTGGGTCCAGTCATCAAAGATACCACATGTCAGGTGCTCGATCTACCATTGGCTTACAATATCCTTCTAGGGAGACCCTGGATACATGAAATGCAGGCTATTCCTTCAACATACCATCAATGCTTGAAATTTCCCTATGAAGGAGTGGAGGTTACTATCCCAGCTGATCTGAGTACAACTTGCAATACATTGAAGGAAAGTGCCGATAAACTTGTTCCCAATAACAGAGAATCTTCCATCAAGCAACAAAATGTGGCTTCCACATCTAAGATGGATGACATTGCTAAAGAGATCAATATCAAAGAAAATGGGATGGGAGAATACACTATAGAGCCAGTCTTGTCTCTGACATCTCTCCCAATCTCACCTAAGTCATATGGCCAATCCTTGAAGCAGTCTAAATCAGAACCTAAGGAACCTATGGAAGCATACAAAAGACATTTTGTGGTGGAGCAAGTATCTAAACAAGAATTTGAAGAGGATGAAGCTGTGTTGGCATGGCTATATAAAGAGGATTCTGAATCTAAAATTGTTCAACCTAGTGAATCTATAGCACCTACAGTCCCTTCTAATTCATATGGTCCAGGAAACAAATTGATAGCCAAGATGGGATATTCTGGTCAAGGACCTCTAGGAATTAGGGGAAAGGGTCTTGTGACCCCCATTTCACATATTGGTCGAGCCAAAAAAGATACTGGTGGCATAGGGTTTAAAAAGAAACCCTATCATCTTAGAGGTGGTTGTTCTCATGTCATAGAACAAATTGCACCAGGAGAACCCCTTCTTAAGAAAGAAGAAATAGAACCCTCTGATGATGATTCAGATAGCTCTGAGCTTATCCCCTATGAAAAATTGCCTAAAGAGATCAAAGATCTTCTTGATGATACAGATGATCCTATCAGAAGAATTAATGTAGTAGAAACACAAGAACCTACTGTAGCGCAAGAGATGGTTGTACCACAAGAACCAGCCAATCTCGAAGGCAATCAAACTAATCAAGAAGCAGGGGGTAGTTATTCTGACACTAATTCCCATGAATATGAATTCAAGTCAGAGACTGAGGGTAATCCTTCTTGGGGTATTCATCCTGATTTCACGCACTTTCTAAGATTTCCTAGAGATTTTGAATCAGAAGATGAGTCAAATGATTATGAATGGGGTGCCATTCCAGAAGAAGATGAGCTTATAACAGAGAAATCTATTGATGTTATTCACCAATATGTCTCTCAACCCAACGTAGGTCTAGAGTGAAACAATGAACTTAACGTGTCTGATCCACCTATGGCTGAAGAGGACTCCTATGATGATGTTGAGCCTATTCATGAATTGAACATTCTGAGCTGTAATATCACCTTTGAACTTGACCGTCAGGTTAGGACCAATGATGACATATCCACATCTGTGAACACCATATCCCAAGCCTTTCCCACTTTGACTATCCAACGCCCTGATCTTGTCGACCAAACTTCCACCAACCCAAACCATGGTATGTATACCTTCCCAAATGACTATGCCCTTGCCTGCTACCTCAATGCAGTTGAGCCTATGAGTACTTCCATCAGTGAACCGAGTGTCAGCATGACCGAGTCGGACATCAAATATCTTAGTCAGAAAAACAAGAGTAAAAAGAAAAAGAAAAAGAGTTCTGAGGGTGAAAACCACTTTGTGGTGGTCTCAGAGCTGACAAAAGTACAAAGAAAAGACGTATCTGAAGGTGAAAACCTCTCTGAGGCACCTAAGGATGAGATATTTGATGTCCTTCCAAGTCATTTACAGGATAGATCTCCAGTTCTGATTGAGCCAACTCAATCCATCAATTTGGGTACAACAGAGGAACCACAATTGGTACATGTAGCACAATCTCTATCAGACGAAGAGAAACAAAACTTCACTACCTTCTTATCAGAGAAAAAGATCAACTTTGCATGGAAATATTCAGATATGCCAGGATTGGATCCCAATCTCATTATGCACCATCTATCCATTGCTCCCGGAGTAAAACCAATCAAACAAAAATTGAGAAAGATGCATCCTCATGTCGCACTCTTAGTCAAAGTAGAACTAGAAAAACTCCTAAAAGCTAGATTCATCCGTGTCATAGACTATGCTGAGTGGATTTCCAACATTGTACCTGTTTCCAAACCAGATGGTTCAATCAGAGTATGCACGGACTTTAGAGATGTGAACAGAGCATGCCCTAAGGATGACTTTCCACTACCTAACATTGATATGATAGTGGACATGACTGCGGGCTATGAAATGTATTCCCTTATGGATGGTTTTTCTGGATACAACCAAATCAAAATTGCTCCAGAAGATCAAGAGAAAATAGCTTTCACATGTGCGTGGGGAACTTTCTGTTGGAATGTTATGCCATTCGGACTCAAAAATGCTGGAGCTACATATCAAAGAGCAATGACATCTATTTTTCATGATATGATGCATAGAACAATGGAGGATTACGTAGATGATACCTTGGAAAAATCCATGATTAGAACTGAACATCTAACAGACTTGAGCGTGATCCTCGACAGAATGGAAAAATTTAGTCTTCGACTAAATCCTAAAAAGTGTGCTTTTGGAGTCACTTCTGGAAAGCTCCTAGGATACATCGTCTCCAAGAAAGGCATTGAAGTTGATCCAGCTAAGGTCAAGGCTATAATAGAGATGCAACCTCCCACAAATATTAGTCAAATGAGGACGTTGCAAGGCAGAGTTCAATCTATCAGAAGATTCATATCACAGCTAGCGGACATCTCACAGCCTTTTACAAAAACATTACATAAAGGTGTGACCTTTGCATGGAATGAAGAATGCGAGAACAACTTTAAACATATCAAGAAGTATCTATCAAATCCACCTATATTGATGCCTCCTATTCATGGGAAGCCATTAATATTATATGTCTCCGCCATAGATACATCACTGGGGGCATTGCTAGCACAGCATGATGAGAACAAGAAAGAAAGAGCCATCTACTATATCAGCCAAACTTTAGTGGCCTATGAGAAGAACTACTCAATGATAGAAAAGGCCTGTCTCGCTGTGATCTTTGCATCACAGAAATTGAGACACTACATGTTAGCTCATACTACTCATTTGGTAGCTAAAATTGATCCACTGAAATATCTCCTAAACAAAGCTGCCCTCACAGGTAGACTAGCTAAATGGGTCATGCTCTTGAGCGAATTTGACATTGAATATGTTGAAAGAAAAGCTATCAAAGGACAGGTCATTGCTGATCAATTAGCTGAATCACCACTGTTTGATGATACACCCATGCAAATGGAATTTCCCGATTCCTCTATCATGCACCTCTCTTCTAGAGCATGGCGATTATTCTTTGATGGCTCCTACACACAGAATGGATCCGGAGCAGGCATATTGTTCATTACTCCTCAAG
Organism: Chamaecyparis obtusa; assembly: GCA_027943335.1. Classification (NCBI taxonomy): domain Eukaryota; kingdom Viridiplantae; phylum Streptophyta; class Pinopsida; order Cupressales; family Cupressaceae; genus Chamaecyparis; species Chamaecyparis obtusa. The sequence goes on from BSBK01004844.1 coordinate 494,708, forward strand.
GATACTCGATACCCAAAGCATTCAGATTAAAGTTTCCTTGCACAAACAATATTGCTGAATATGAGGCACTTCTCAATGGTATGAAAATGGCAATACAGTGGAGAGTTACAGAGATGCACATTCATGGAGACTCACAACTGGTCATCCACCAGGTCAATGATGTGTACCAAACGAAAGATGAAAAGCTCATTCCTTACAAGAGAATGGTCGATGATCTAAAGAAATACTTCATCTCTATCACATTTGAGCAAATACCCAGAATGGAGAATAAGGCTGCTGGTGCAATGGCAACATTATCTACTCTTTTACAACAGCCTGAACATGAACTACGCTACGAGTTCCTAGTGGAAGCCCTATCCTATCCTGCATATGACTCCCCTGAAACCCGCATGATCTGCACTATTGTAAGTTATGACTCATCTCGCTACAAAAATTTGTTCTCCTATCTCCACGACCAAATCATCCCTGAGTCCTTTAACCCTTTTGAGAAACGAAACCTTATCCGATCCGCATCCTGATATGTCATCATTGGTAATGATCTGTACAAACGAGGTCTAGATGGTACACTGCTTAGATGTTTAGAATGAGAAGAGTCTCAACATGCATTAGAGGAAGTCCACGAGGGTATATGTGGGTCACACTCGAACGGGTTAATGTTAGCTCGAAAACTTATTAGGGCTGGGTATTATTGGCCTGAAATGGAAAAAGAAGCTATTAAATTTGCTAAAAACTGTCAACAGTGTCAAGTACATGGCAACTTGATTCATGCTCCAGGGAGAGATCTGATTCCCTTTACTACACAATGGCCTTTTCAACAATGGGCATTTGATCTCATAGGTGCTATCAATCCGCACTCTTCTAATGGACATACCCATATAATCACAGCTACGGATTATTTTACAAAATGGGTAGAAGCAGTTCCTCTAACACAAGCAACGGGGAAACAGATCTCTATGTTCATCCTAGATTACATCATTTGCAGATATGGGATCCCTCACTCTATAATCACAGATAACGGGGGACAATTCAAAAACAAGGACCTAGATGACTTATGTGCCAAGTTCAAAATTACTCAACATTGGTCATCTATCTACTATCCTCAAGGGAATGGACAAGCTGAGGCTTCAAACAAAAATCTCCTGAAGATCTTGCACAGAACAGTGAATAAAACAGGAAGAGACTGGCATCTGATGATCAATCCAGCTCTCTGGGCATAGAGAACTAGTATCAGAATGCCTATAGGGGCTACACCTTTCGCTTTAGTTTATGGGTCTGAAGCGGTACTGCCTATTGAAGTTGAAATCCCATCACTCAGAATCAAAATGCATGGACTTGTCACTGATGAAGACTACAGAGTGTCGAGGTTACAAGAACTTGAACTACTAGATGAGCGCAGACAAGCAGCGTATGATCATCTCAAAGTGTATCAGAAAAGAATGTCTAGAGGCTACAACAAGAAAGTCAGACATAGAGAATTTCAGGTTGGCGATCTAGTGTTGAGAGAAAATCCTAAAAATCAATCACATCGAGAACGCAAGGGGAAGTTCGAACCTAACTGGCTGGGTCCCTTTGTAATCACTGCTACTTTTGGCTCTGGTGCCTATCAACTCTCAACAATTGAAGGAGAACAGCTCTGAGAACCAATCAACATTCTCCATCTAAAGAAATTCTATGCCTAAGGCATTCAGTGCTTGGTAAATGTCTTGAAAAAAAAATCTTTAAAATCGGAAAAAGTCCTGAAAAAATGAACATCTTGGTGAAAACCTAGCAATAGGCGCCTTGATGATTCACAAAAAAAAATCAAAAAATATCAAAAGTACAAAAAAATTGAAAAAATGAAAAAAAAAAAAAAAAAAGAAAAAAAAAGTGCCTTGGTGAAAACCTGGAAACAGGCACCTCGGTAGCAAAAATAGAATCTCTACCAAGATGGTGAAAACTTGGCAAACGGGCACCACTTGTTCCAAAATGCTCCATCTATCAGCACAATCTTGGTCTTTCCCAGCTTTCAGTCTTGCTTTAGTTTGTACATATCTCCCGGTTTGTTCCTGCATTTCCAGTTTTCAATAAGTCGGCCTGTACACCAACCAGCTCAAGCGTTTGCATCCTATCAATGTTCACACTTGGGGGCAGTCAATGTCATATCCTATGGTCTCCCATGTATCTTAGACGTGTCATATCCACTCAGAGTCCTTTGAAGCTTCAAGTTGAGTCAGTCAGTCTGTCTCGTCTCCAGAAAGGATTTTGCATCAACAACAATCAAACATCAAAACTCAACTGAAAACAATCTGTGCTTTTCATGCTTTTATCTCCTTGTAGGCTTACTGATTCGCATTGAGATTTTTGCATATTGTGTCCCTTCAAGCTCTTCGATGATGTCTTTTATAGGATTTAGAGAGTGATGACTGGGGGCATAATCTTTTCTTTGTCTTCTGCTTGTATGTGAAAATCTAACATCTTTGGAACTTCTGGATTGAAATGGTGTCTGAGTGTAAGAGCCTCTATCTCAAATTGGATGGCCATGCGTACCTCGACCATTGATACCCAGACAATTCAAGGAAGTTTGATCTAACTATTATCTTTTTGAGTAAGTTCTTTCTCCTACTGTGGAACGCAATCTTGCCTAAGGATGTGAACGATAAAGGGTCACTACGGGTAATCCACATTGGATTTAGAATGATCTCTTGACTGTTTGATGTGTTTGTAATGCAAGGTGTACTCAGGTCATCACAATGTTTATGTTTTGATGCTTGTACAAATTGCTATATCAAAATGGACATGATATTTAGGTCATCCTGGCATTTGTGCCTTGATGCTTATATCTAATCTGACATTCAACAACTAAAATCAATATTCATATGTCCATGGTTGTTTGACCAGTGGGTGTTGTATTGGTTCTTGCACATACAAATCGATATTCATATGTCTATGGTTTCATGGCTAGTGGGCATTGTATTGATTTATCCGGTTACCTAAAAGTTCAATGATGATAACAAATCGACATATGATCAGTGACTAGGTCCTCGGTCTTAGGTTGCATTTCATTTTGCATGTCTCATTTCATTTTGCATGTTGCATGATCTCACAATGATTAAACAAACTTCAATGCTTAAACGATTCTTCAAATCACCTCTTCCATTCTAACAAGAGCTGAATCTCACACGAAGGTTCCTCCAATGAAATAGCAAGTAGAATCCTTTTTCGGGATCAAAATTCAAATCTGAGATCATTCATATTATTAACTACTTGCATAATCAACCTTTAATCATCACAGAAATCTAGTATTCAACTTAACTGATTATCTTACATCAAACTATCGACATTTCAACTATGGTCACCTCATGGTTTAACCTAGTCAAATTTGGTCTTTTGGACCTTCCAATGATGCAGAATGCATTCTCGGATGTAAATAACCACTTCTCAAATCAATTAACATGCTTCTAAACTATCAACGCTGACTTTTCTTGTCAGATTTCAATTTTAATCCCGAAGGGGGCATGGTATTGCACATCATTCAAAGTCTGTAAATCAAATTCTATCGATCAAATCTATCAATATCTTTCATCAGTGATCAAGACAACAATCACGTCTAGTCACTGATTCATCAAAAGACCTCATCGCTCGAGGCAAATCTATCATCACTTGGGGCATATCAGATTCATCGATCCATATCAATCTGGTATTCTCCTAATCTTGTAAACTGTATCAGTTTTTGCAACCATCAGATCATAGTGTTCTTTCCTTGGTTCTTCGACAACTGAACGGTTTGGATGTGATACTTGCTAGTTCTGCTAAGACAATCGAGTCTAGAACGGGTCACTCACTTCTTATCAATCCTAAGGTTCAGAATCAGGTGTTTTGACACTTTTTCGCAATCATAGGTTTAGTTTCTGCTACAGTGAACATTATCTCTAGTCATTCAGGACCTCCTATCTCAATATCTCTCAATTGGTTTCTATCTTGAGATCGGTTTATCTTTTGAATCAGTTTCATATCTCTATCAAACACAGACTATCTTTGAACCACTGCGCTTCGCACAGTAATTCAAAGAGGGGCAAAATGTAATACCCCAAAAATGGGCTATAAGTTCATTAATCTCCTACATATTCAATTCGAACGAAATCGACATCAAAGTCCTAACCTAAGGCACATCTAAACATCATCGAATCATAATTGATTATCTTAAATTCTGCATCGGGGAATATTCCTAGTAATATTCTTAATTATCTTAATTATCTTTAATTTAATGATTATTTGGCGATAAATCACATTTATCCTAAGTTTGATTAATTGAATATTTTCATATTTAATTAATTAGATTTAATATTTGCCACTTAATTATGTAATTAAATTTAATTCTATCTATTATTAATTATATTATTTAATTTTGACAATAAATCAAAATTCCTATCTTTAATTGATTAAATTCTTATTTAATTAATTAAAGCATGTTGTCATTATTTAATAATATAATTTTTAATAAAAGTTTGGTAAAATAGTTAATTAACCCATAAATTAATTATTTTATTTTTAAAAGCAGTTAAGTTGAGAATAAATCACTTTATTATTAAATTAATTCATAAATAAAACATGCACAATCATAAAAGCAAACAACTATCAATTATCAATTAAAGCTACTCTATTTTGAGTTAAAGCTTAGCTTTTGCATGTTTTTGTGACTTAATTATTCTTTATTTAAAAATAACTCAAAAATCAACTTGAGTTATTTGAGTGATTTATGGCTTTTTTTCCCATGCACCTCCAAAGCCCTGGATTTCTATAAATTAAGGCTTTAGCTCTTCACAAATCATCTCATATTTTGCACAATCACGCTGGAGAATTGGAATTGAAGAATCAAAGCTCTTGCGAATCGACATCTTTGTGAGATCAATCTTATTTTTGCATTCATATTTCATATCATTGTTAGATTCATAGCATATCAATTTCATTTAGCATAGATTTCATATCAGTTTTTATCATTCTTATTGCATAGAAAATATCAAAAAAATAGATTAATTGCATTCAATTCATATCTAGATCAATTGCATTCAAATCCTTCATTTAGGTGTCGTCTAGGTCACTGATCTCGATAATAATCTGAGAACATTAATCTCGCACCTACTAGAAGGCAGTAAATCGCTTGGTTAGATTAGATTTCAATTTTGCATGATTTTGATTTTTGCTAACCTCTAATGTTTTACTGAGTGTTGTGTTTACAGATCAGGTATAATTTTCACACACACATGAGGTTGGCACAAAAGCATGGTATTAAGTGCTTAAGTGTTGTTGGTGATTCTGAGTTGGTGGTGTCCCAAGTTAGGTCAGTATATGCTTCCAAGAACAAGAGGTTGAAACAATATAGGAATGCAGTTTGGGATTTGATTGAACATTTTGATGCCTTCAATATTGAGTGGAAGGATAGGAGTAACAATAAGATGGCTGACTTGTTAGCCAATATTGCAATCAATCCCAATGATATTACATTTTCTGGTATCTCTAAAGTTGAAATTCAGGCTAGGCCTAGCATACCAAATAATATTGAGAATTGGCAAGTTTTTGATGATGATAATGATATCTTGAAGTTTATGGGTTGTGAGGATCAGTATCATGGTCAAGAATTTGATTGTTCAGCATTGGTTGAGTCAGTGGAAGGAAGGGAGGTTGTCTTTGGCAATGAGGTCATTCAACTTAGAACTAACAAGGTGCCCAAGGGGCTTGTTGTTTTGGAGACTGTCTTTGATAACTAGGATATAGTTCAAAAGAATATCAAAAGAGAAGATCATGCTGATCTAGAGGAGATAAATCTTGGAACACATGAGGCACCTAAGAAGGTATATATTGGTAGAGATATATCTCAAAAGGTAAAGAAATCTTTGATTGAATTATTGAGAAAATTCAGGCATGTTTTTCCATGGTCATATGATGACCTGAAGGTTTATACAGAAGATTTGTTTCAGCATATTATTCCATTGAAAGAAGATGCTAAACCTTTCCAACAAAAACAAAGGCCTATTAATCCCACTTTGGCACCCAAGATGCAAGAAGAGTTAATGAAGCTGAGAGATGCTGGAATTATCAAGCCTATAAGGCACTCTTCTTGGGTGTCAAACCTTGTTCTTGTGAGAAAAAAGAATGGTGACATCAGGCTTTGTGTGGACTTTAGGAATCTGAACATCAACTCATTAAAGGATAATTATTGTCTGCCCAATATGGAAGCTATTTTGCAGAGAGTAACCGGATCATAATTGATGTCTATGATGGATGGTTTCTCTAGCTATAATCAAGTCATTGTCAAGGAATCAAAGCAATTCAAGACAGCTTTCACAACACCTTGGGGGACATATGTTTATGTGAGAATGCCTTTTGGCCTCACAAATATTGGTGCTACTTTTTAGAGGGCAATGGATGTTGCCTTTTCAGATTTCATAAATGATTTCCTTGTTGTATATCAAGATGATCTAACTACTTATTCCAAGGAGGAAGAAGACCATTGCACTCATCTAGAAAGAATATTTGTGAGGGCCTTGGAATTTGGAATTTCTTTGAACCCAAGGAAATGTGCTTTTGGTGTCATTGAAGGTAAGTTACTTGGCCACTTAGTTGGGAAGCAAGGAGTGAGAATTGACCCTGAGAGGGTAGCAGCCATTGATAAAATTCAGAGACCAAAGAATGTTAAAGGAATTCAGTCCTTCTTTGGTCAGGTCAATTTCTTAAGGAGGTTTGTGACAAATTTTGCAGAGGTTACTAGACCTATTTCTAAGATGTTGAAGAAGGGATCTGCAATCAATTAGGAGGGTGAGCTTGATGAGGCTTTCAAAAATATCAAGCGGGCTATCAAAGATGCACCGGTGCTTAAGGCACTTGATTATAATGTCCCAATGCATATTTTTTCCTTTGCATCTTTTCACACTATTGCTGCAGTTTTGTTACAAAAGAATAAGGATGGTTTTGAGCAGCCTATTGTATTTTTCAATAAATCTTTGCAGGCTGCAGAATTGAAGTATGACATAAATGAAAAATAGGCTTATGCACTTGTGAAGGCAATCAAGGCTTTTAGGTGTTACTTGATGGGGGCAGTTGTGATTGCTTTTGTGCCAAGTGCAGCTGTGAAGGATATTTTCTCACAGTAAGAGGTGTCTAGAAGAAGATGCAGATGGATCAATAGGATCCAAGAATTCAATGTTGAGGTCCAGATTACTAAGTTGGTTAGAGGACAAGGATTGGCAAAACTAATGGCCCAATCCAATCTTGATGCAAATCAGGTAAATCATTCTGAAATTGATTACACATGTGACATGGATGATTGTATTTGGTATCAAGATATCATCTATTACTTGAGAAACATGAAATGTCCAGATAGTGTGAATGATAATAAAAAAAGGACATTAAAATTACAGGCCATCAAGTATGTAATTGTGAAGTGTAAATTGTATAGAAAGAGTTTGGATTGCATACTTTTGAAGTGTGTAGATGAAGATCAGGCTAATAAGTTGTTGAAATAAATGCATGAGGGGGTTTGTGGTGGACATTATATGGGTAAAACAACTACTCATAAGATCTTGAGAGCAGGATTCTGGTGGCCCACAATCTTCAAGGATGCAGAATAGTTGGTGAGGAGGTGTGATGCTTGTCAAAGGTTCTCTGGTAAGCTTAAATTTTTAGGAAATGTGCCATTAAGACCAGTAGAAGTTCAGGCTCCTTTCCAATAATGGGGAATTGATTTCATAGGGGAGATATCAAACAAGTTAAGTGGAGGACACTCATGGATCTTAGTTGCCACTGATTACTTTACAAAGTGGGTAGAAGCTATACCTACAAGAAATGCAACTAGTAAGGTGGTAATTGATTTTATGATGAATAATATTGTTACAAGGTTTGGGTGCCCTGAGAGAATAGTAATTGATAATGCCATGTGCTTCAAGTCTGCTGAATATAAGGACTTTTGCAAAGGTTTGGGAATTCAGACTTCTAATTCCTCACCTTATCATCCACAAGGAAATGGTCAGGCAGAATCTACTAATAAGATTTTGATTAAAATATTAAAGAGAATTCTTGAAAAGAATAAGAGGGCATGGAATTCAAAGCTGTCATTAGCTCTATGGGCTGATAGGGTAATTGTGAAGAGGGCAATTTATTGTGCACCATTTGACCTAGTATATGGAATTCATGCAAGAATGCCTCAGAATAACTTATTGGAAATGTATAAATTTGTTCAGCAATATGATGATGACATAGATGATGAGATGCAGTTGAGAATTGAGGACCTCATTAGGTTGGATGAGACTAGAAGAGAATCAGTTGCGAGGAATGCCAAATTGCAGTTGCAGGTTAAGAATTTATATGATAAGAAGATTGTTGACAGAAAGTTTGAACCTGGTGATTTGGTGTTAGTTTGGAATGCCAAAATGGAGGATAAGGGGAAACATGGTAAATTTGATCCCATCTAGCTAGGGCCATATCTAATTCATGAGAAATGGGGCCAAGATTCATACATTATCAGAGAATTAAATGGTGGTATTCAGGAATTGCTAGTTCATGGACAATTCTTGAAGAAATACTTCAATTGAGGTATTTTGTTTTCCATGAATAGTAGTTAGGTTTGTACATTTTGTAAATTCTATAAATAAGCTGCTTACCCCTACCCTGTTTTGTCCTAGTCTGTCAGTTTTTGGTCCTGTTGCCTATTCTGCCTTGCTTGTTCCTTATTGTCTACAATTTTTCCAATGGGATGGTCTACTTTAAACCAGTGATTCTAAGTCCTCGCTATGCCTGCAGGAGGCATACATCCCCAGATAGAGCCACTGTTAGCACGTGCAAAAAATTTCATGGCTTTATTAATTTTCTGTTGGTCTCTACAATTGTTTTTAGGTCCCTGGCATAAACCCCAAGGCAAAAAATTTCAAAAATCTAGCCGTTGGGTCCTTAAATTTAAAAATACCCTAGCCCTGTTCTAATGTTGCATTACCTTTTCATGGGTCACTTAAAACCTTATATCCACATATGCTAATTAAAATGACCAACTTTATTGTGTTCGCGGTTAGGTTTCATGTGTCGGCGGGTCCCCTTTTAATACTTCCTAGGGCATCGAGTTTAATCTTTCCTAAGTTCCCAGCGCCCGGTGATTTACTTTCTCCTAAGTCTGACTACTTAATATTTCTTATGTTTTAGCCTTAATTTTTCATGGGCCTAGGCTCTCTGACACCATCTCCATCCAACGGTGGGCATATCTTCTCATGAGATGTGTCAGAGGCTTGTGAACTTAAGACGACCGTCGATTTCATTTATGACGTTGCCATTCTTTTCAAGCAGGTCCACATGCCAAATAAGTTGATTTGGCTCTTTCTGATTGGTCCACAAGTGAATGATTGCATGTGATGTCAGTGGGACCTGAGTTCGGGCTTGCCAGTGGGTCTTGACATTGTCAAAAGATCAATGATGGGCGTAAGTTCTCATAGAATGCGTCAGAGCTATGAGATCTTACGCCAGCCGTCAATGTTACTTTATTCTTAGGTGGTAGTATTAAGGTGGGTCTGATTGCCAGATGGTTTCTATGTGCCATGGTGTGCTGAGTTGTTTGCTTTTCATTCATCTATGTGGTGGTGAGTTAGATTGTGTCAGTGGGGCCTATAGTGAAGGCTTTTCAATCTACAATCAGCGCCTGATCTTAAGGAATATTCTTCCCCTTTGAGATCATGCACCATCCGTTGATTTTGAATCTTACTTGGACATGTCAGTGGGACCTAATTTTCTGATGGGTCAATGGGTCCTGACATCTGTAATCCATCCAATGATGGGCATAAGTTCTCATGGAATTTGTCAGAGGCTTGAGATCTTACACCAGCCGTTGATCTCATTTGTCTCAAACGTATCTTTGGCAGTGGTCCCATTGTCAGGGGGAGCTACTTCAGAGTGTTTTGATTGGTCCGCATGTTGCTAACTGTATTGTGTCAGTGGGGCCAATTTTCTTTCAAGCAGGGTAAGATTCTTAATCGACAGATGGCGTATGTTCTGATAGAATCTCGGATGGGTATACGAACTTCAGACGACCATCGATCTTCCTGATGCGGGCCCGGTCAAATTTTCTCAAAAGTCTAGCGGAGTGGATAAAGTTTTTAGCAGTGCCGATAAAGTCAAGGGCTTCTCTCATTCGTGTGAATTACTGGTGGTTCTCTAAGTTTTTTAGTAGTTTAGCGAACAAGCATTCGTAGAATCGCTAAACTTAATGGTGAAGAGATAAAGTGCTTCGCGAACTGGCGAAAACCTTTGTTGTCAATTCGCTAAATTTGATTGGGGCCCTTTTAAGAGGTAAATCATAAAGCCCTCGAAACATGAAGATTGGACGGTCACGACTTAAAGTGAGCTTGATTTCAAATATCGACCGTCGATTTGCTGAAAGTGCCATGAGGCAGCCATTTGATTTCAAATTAAAAATTTTGAAGGGTTTCCTGTGACCAGAAGGACTAGAATTCAATGCAGAAGCGACTGGTGTTGGTGAGAGATGATCTATTTACCATTGCAGTGTGGTCCAGGGTGTTGAGTGATCGTCTGCAGGGTTTGTACTATGTGGTTTTGTGCTCAAGGCATGTTGCAGGGTTGACATTTTAAGCGTTGATTGTGATTCTCAGTACCTTCATAGAGATTTTTCATGATTGAGGATCATTCCAGGGTTTTCTTTCTCCTAGTTGCCTAGGTTTCCACCCCTGTAATAACTTTTTGACCATTTCTAGATGGTTGGGTGGTTGAAACCCTAACCCTAAGTCATTCGTAGCTTGTTGCATTCTCTTTGAGAATTCCAAGATGACTAGGGAGTATAAGTTGCAAAAAATTTGATTTCCCAAGGGTTCCAAAACTTTCTTTGGTCCCAGGTTGGTTGTCCATGGTGTTTTACTAATAGAGGAGCTAGATTGTGTGTCTTTTCCTACCTTTGTGTTTTTTTGATTGTATATTGATCCTGAATATGTTAATGAAGATGCTATTGAGTTCCAATCTTGCATTTGTGTATGTCTTCTTGTTTCGGTTCTAAGCTCATATATGTTAATGTCACAAAGTGTGTTAGCATATGGTAAACAAAGAGTATTGTGAAGTCATCTCTGAGTTCCTAACAAAGTTAGGAGTAAATTCTTTTGGGTGGGTTCAGTGAGTTTGCAACCAAGCAGGAATCTGATGTCCCTGTGTCTGAGGGAGAGAGGTAATAGGCAAAGCACTTATCTTGGATTCAGTTGTGTTTAAATTAAGGTATTCAATTGATGTATGTAATTGGGTGACTCTTTGCCCTAGGTTAAGGCACTAGTCCATCCTCTGGATGCATTTCATTGTCATCAACCACACACACAAACATTCAAATGATAAAATCTTAAAGCAGTTAGTAAAGAGTATATAGTTGTCTATCATTTAGTGATTCCTTTGAAGAAGTGAATCAAGGGTACACCCACCTGAGAATTGAGGCTCAAAGTGTAGGAGGATCTCTTCTGATCCTTTTTAATTGGCCCTCTTTCTTGTAGACTTTGGAGTGGTGATAGAGTCAGAGTGTTATTTAAGTTATCCATCAAAGTATAAATCTACAAGTGAAGATCAAAGGGAACTCCCAACATATGTGACATGCTATGATGAAGGATGGAAGAAATTGAATGATTTGGAATGATGGATCTCCTTTTGAGAAGCCAAACTCCACTACCACCTTGAAGGAAGAATCTTGATGCAAGAAGGAAATGCTTGAATTTGGTGAATGCTTGAAGATGCTTGCTTGAAATCTCATGAACGTGTGTATGATTGCTCTTGATTTCTTGTAGAATGATGATGTATCTTTATCAAATGAAGATGAAATACCCAAGCCTCCTTATACTATCCATAGATTTCCTGTCAACTCTTATCTAGCACTTTCAATAATTCCCTTATAATAGTAGGGAATCCTTCATCCTAGGATAATTAGAAGAGGCAAGTGCGACAAGTACACCAATCACTAGTAGAATTAAAATTATAATTAATGCAAACATAGATGATTGGAACTCAATAGTCATGGTTGTGATCTTAAAAGCTTCCAACTAGTTTTCAGGATCGAAAACAAAGCAGGTTGACCCGGGAGAAAAAGAAATAAATACGTTGACCCTACCCATTAATCTCATCTGATTATTCTTAATGCTCGACCACCGTGAGTTAAATAATATTCGAAAAAGATTCAATTGGAAAATCATCAAACTTTTGACTTCATCAACATTGTTAATAATTATGGGGCCACTTTCTCAGATGTCATTCCTAGTGGAGGTTTATTGCATTGTAGAAGAAACGAGTTTAATACAAAATTATAATGTAATTGCAAAAGTGTTGTGTTTCCCTTTTTTCATGCTTATTAGGGAAAGTTCTTATGACATTTTTTTTTATGTCATGTAAACTACAATCACAACAAATCTTATGGACCTTGTCAAAATGTGTATGTTAGTTATTATCTTCATATTTGACTAAATTTATTATAGGATCCATTATGTCCCTAAAGATCAATAAGTGGTCATTTCAAATTGTTGTTGGATACGTACAAAGAAAGTTGCACAACTCCTCCAATTAAACTCTACAATTCTAACTATTGGGGTAGAAAGTGTGTGGCTATTGGTCTATGTGAAATTTATTAATGATTTTTTAGCTATCATTTTTTATGTCTCTTTAAAGTTAGTAATTGGGGCATGATGTGAACAATCATTAGAACATGGGCTAGTGCTCTTCCCCTACATTATGGGTACCTTACATGTATTTATAGGTATGATTCATACATGTACTTGTATGTATACTTCATGTTTTGTGTGTTGTGTGTATTCTTGTGTATGCTTCATGACTTTGGTGAATTCATATGTATACTTCATGCTTTGAATGTTACATGTATTCATGTGTCTGCTTTGTGACTTAGGTGAATTTATAACTATACTACATGCTTTTTGTAACATGTTGTGTGTATTCACATGTATGATTAATGAATTAAGTGAATTCATATGTATACTTCATGCTTTGTATATTGCGTGTATGCTCCATGACTTAAGTGAATTCATGTGTGTGCCTCATGCTTTATGTGTTACATGTATGTTTCATATGTATACTTCATGCTTTGTGCGCTATGTGTATTCACATGTTTGCTTCATGAATTGACAGAATTCATGTGTACACTTCATACTTTTAATATTGTGGGTGTTCACATGTATGCTTTGTGGTTTAAACAAACTCATACTTATACACTTCATGACTTAAATGAATTCATATGTATAGTACTTCATGATTTGTATGCTACATGTACTCATGCATATGCTTCATGACATAAGTGAATTCATATGTATACTACATGCTTTGTATGTTGTGTGCATTCACATATATGCTTCATAACTTAAGTGAATTCATGGTGTGTTCCATGCTTTATGAGTTACATGCATGCTTCATATGTATACTTCATGATTTGTACACTACATGTATTCACGTGTTTTCTTCATGACTTTGTAATGTCCCCATCATTAAATGAATAATGAAAAAATTATATTTGGGTCCCAATCGATTTAGTTTATCTTGGGCCCATATTTTATTTGTTTGGCATAGGTGTAGTTATTTTTGTCGGCTCTATTTGTGTACCCTCGAGAGTTTTTTGACAAGATATCTTGGCATGTAGGATAAAATTTATATGTTGAGATTTGTTATTTTAAATTTGTAATTGTGAATTCTTGTTGGGATTCTATTGGCTGCCATTTCGGAGGTGAAAGACCCTCCTTATTTGGTATTTTGTGGTTTCAGTAGGATTTCAACCCTCACCCTATTCTTTTTGTTCTATTGTATCAGATGTAGCGAATCTGAAGTACTATTCAATAAATCAAATAGAGTTTTTCTAGCAAATATATTTGATTTACCTATTATTTTGTGTCTACAACAAATTGCATTTAATTATCAACAATGGAACAAGGGACATCATACAACTTATGGAAAGCATTCCCCACGAGAAACCCACCCTCTTTTCTATTTTGTATGGCTTCTCCTTCCCACCGTACGAATTCCAACATCATCCTACAACCTAGCTTGTCATACCGTACAATTTCCACTCACCAGTCAGTAAGACCCAACACAACCATACAACATTCCCACCAATCGTATGATATTCCTTGTTGCACCGTATGGCCTTCAACATTTTCGTACAACCTTGCTAAACAACTGCACTCGGGTTCTATAGGGGTCATCGGAGTTTGTAGGCATATTTTTGGTGAAGTCACAATTTGGTACATTACAGTGGTATCAGAGATGGTGATTCTTCCAACTTGTGGGTAGTGAATGCAAGTTTATACCAGGAAGAGGAGAAGATATCAATCAGTCTATAGAATGGCGGACCCCCAAGATCCTACCACCAAATTCATGACTCTTTTGAGAGAATTCACTAGGAATTGGACATAGATAAATGACAACCAACACCTAATGGGAGAGACACTGCAAAAATTGGCTAAAGGAAAGATATATGTTGAACAAAGTGACAATTCTGTCTCAGGAAGGGTGAACCCCCAAACTGTACACTCTCATCTGTCGATGCCAACTTTCCCTCCAAGGGAGGAAGAGCAACACAAAGAGCAACCAAATTTCCAAGAAATTTAGGATCAACTTTGGGAAGATTGGAGGAACGCAAATATGGAAGGAGATATATCCTATAAATATTATGCTGAGATAAGAATGAGATGCTCTAGCAGAAACAAGCATGACTATCATAATGAATATCTCAAATTAAATATTGGCAAGGTTAATCTAACATCCTTTTATGGGTCTAGATCCATCACAACTCGAGCATGGGTGCAAAAGTCGGACACTTATTTCCAGCTCAACCCTATGCTAGAGGATGAGGCCATCAAATTTTTTGCAATGCATCTGGAAGCAGTAGCCCACAAATGGTGGCATCATGACATGGTTACTCTCAACCATGATCAAATAAATTCCTATGTTGAATTCACTGAGAGACTAATAGATCATTTTGACAAAAGAGACCCATAATTAAATTTCAAAGATTTGGCTCAACTAAAGCAATCTAACACAATCGATGGTTGCATAACATAATTTTAGAGAATGTCTATCTTGGTAATAGATATTTTAGAAAGACGATTGGTGGTACTATTTATGGATGGATTGGTGGAACCTTTCAAGGGTTGGGCGAAGGGATTCAACCGCATCACACTCACAGAGGTAATCAAGAAGGCAAATGACATGGTGATATCTTCTTCTTCCACCAAATATTACTCACAATCCAAACCACCTCTCGCTCAAAGGGAGAAAGATAGAAAACCCCCAGCTAACAAGCCCTCGTTGGATGAGACAACTAGGTAGGAACTCAGAAGGAAGAAACTTTTTTTTTAACTATAAGGAGCCATAGGTACCATGATATCATTGCCTTGGCAAAGGAAAATCCATTACATTAAGGTATTATCCAACAACGAGGAGGAATAGGCACCGAAAGCCAAAGGGGATGAACAAAAAGATTTTGGAGAGGTAAACATCAATCATGCAAAAAGAATCACCACTCTTAAAGAGAGGAGGCACCACTACTACTCTGGGAGGAACTCCAAGGTGTACTGTATTTCGAGTTTGGGGTACCCTCCAAGGGTAACAGGTCATGGTCAAGATTGAAAACGGAGCCACACTCAACTTCATTAACTCATCACTGGTGATTCATCAGAGTTTGTGTACAGAGGCACACCAGGGATTTGACGTCAAGGTGGTGAGGGGAAACCCATTGAAATGCACCCATCTAGTTCTGTAATTAAGCATCACCATGGGAAGCCACATAGTGACGAATGATTTCTTCATGGTCGATCTGGATGACATGGAAGCCATTCTAGGAATTTAGTGGATGGAAACATTGCATGAATACACATAGTGTTTCAAATGAATGGAATTCTCCTTCAAGGTGAATGAAAAAAATATTGTGTTGAGAGGGATGTTGAATGGAGGACCAAAGGAAATTTCAACCCGATGGATGGAAGCAATCTTCAAATACGATGATGTGGTCTAGGCCGCACACTATTTTGCCTCACTAGAACCTATATAGGGATAAAGAACTGACTACCAGGATGAAGAGCTTCGAACGGTTTTGGATAGACATCACCAAGTCTTCACTGACATACCACCAAGCATACCACCACACCGTGGGTTTAAACATACCATTGAGATGGAGACTAGCACCAAACCAATTATCATTGTGCCATACTGCCACCCTAAGAGGCTTAAAGATGAGATTGAAAAAACAATACAAGAACTTCTTGATAAAGGTTGGTTTAGGCCCAGTTCTAGTCCTTTTGCATCATTAGTAGTGCTGGTTAAATAGAAGGACATAACATTGCATATATGTGTAGACTACTACACCCTGAACAAAAAGACCATCAAGAATAGGTATCTAATCCCCAGGATCGATGAGTTGATAGATGAGTTATACGACGCAGTCTATTTCTCCAAAATAGACCTCTATTTGGGGTATCATCAAATCCGCATGAGGGAAAAAGATGTGGAGAAAATAGCATTCCATTATCATTATAGACATTACAAATTTTTGGTCATGTCATTTAGATTGACCAACGCACTCACTACATTCCAATCTTGCATGAATCACATTTTTAACAAACAATTATGCAAGTTCCTATTGGTATTCTTCGATGATATACTAATCTACAACAAGACATGGGAGGAGCACTTAAGGCATTTGGAAGAAGTGCTCAGGATTATGAAATCACAATTGTTGTTCACCAAAAGATCCAAATGTGAATTCAAGTTAACATAGATATTATATTTAGGGCACATTGTCAGTAGCTAAGGAGTTCAAGTACATCAAGAGAAGATTTAGGCTATCTTGGATTGGCCACCTCTGAAAACTATTTCAAAACTACGTGGGTTCTTTGGGTTGTGTAGTTACTATAGACCATTCGTAAAGGGGTTATCACAACTTAGCGTGCCATTCACCGATATAACAAAGAAGGGGTCTTTCTAGTGGAGTGGACGAGCAGATCAGACTTTTGAAAAACTCAAGAAGGCTATGATTTCTTGTCTAATTCTTTCACTACCAAATTTCACTCGGCCTTTTATCCTGGAGTGTGATGCCTCCGGAGAGGGTATTGGGGCCATGCTAATGCAGGAACACCACCCAATTCCTTTTGAAATTCAGAAGCTCTCAGGGGGCAAAAGGTTGTATTCCATATACAATAAAGAAATGCTCACCATCATGCATGCCTTGACAAAATTTTGATAGTACCTCGTGGGAGCCAAGTTCATCATTCATACAGATCACACCAGCCTTAGACATTTTTTGGAACAGAGGGAATTGAATGAATGATGGTAGAGATGGGTAAGTAAAGTACAAGCTTTCAACTTTGACATTGAGTATGTAAAGGGAAAAAATAATGTATTGGCCAACACATTATCAAGAAGATCGGCCATATGTTCCTTATCTCATATCTTAATGGATTGGAGGACACATTGGTTGGTGGAATATTCCAAGAAGACTTTTGCATACCAACCACTTGATGAAGAAGTACAGGATGACATGTATAAGGTGGTTGATGATATTATTTTCTACAAAGGCAAAAAAAATTTGGTAGCTGAATCCAAATTGAAGGAGAAAATCTTGAAAGAGATGCACGACTTGCCTCTAGCCGGGCATTAGGGATACTTGAAGACCTACAAATAGATCAGGGAAAGGTTTTCATGGAAGGGCATAAAGGATGATATATTACAATACGTCCGAGAATGCACTACTTGTCAACAAAATAAATCTGAACACACTTTGCTGGCGGGTTTAATTCAACCATTACCAATTCCGGAGAAAATTTGAGATATCATCTCAATGTATTTCATCTCTGGGCTCCCTAAGGCATAGGGGAAGGACTGCATCTTTGTGGTGGTTGACAAATTAACCAAGTATGTGCATTTCTTTGTTGTTTCAAGAGAGTTTTTGGCCTCGTGGGTGGCAGACTTATTCTTCTGGGAGGTGTTCCTCTTGCAAGGACTCGCTCGAAACATAGTAAACGATAGAGATAACTGCTTCCTTAGTAATTTTTGGAAAGAATTGTTTCGACTAGTAGGAACGGAGTTGTGCCAGGCACCAGTTATCACCCCCAGACCGATGGACAAACAAAGATTGTGAACAAATGGTTGTAAGGTTACCTCAGAAACTATGTTTCTGCACAACAAAGAGCATAGATCAAATGGTTACATCTAGGAGAGTACTGTTAAAATACCACCTACCACATGTCCATTGGCATGGCCCCTTTCAAATCTTTGTATGAGTATGAACCTCCTTCATTTGTGGACTTGGCTCTAGGTGACAGTCACATGCCGAAGACCAAAGACTGGCTGTAGGAAGGAATAGATATTTTAAGATCCCTCAAGGAAAATCTCCAATGAGCTCAAAATCAGTAGAAAATGTATGCTGACAAGCATCAAATCGAGAGGATTTTTGAAGTCGGGGATTTGGTATACCTCTGACTTTAACCATATAGACAGTTCTCTTTGAAGGCCTTTAGAAAGGAGAAGCTTAGGACATACTTCTACAGACCCTACCATGTCACCAGGAGAGTGGGTGAGGCTGCATACAAATTGGATCTACCTAAGGGAAGCCGAATCCACAACGTCTTCCACATTTCTTGCCTGAAGAAAGCCATGAGTCAACAAGTCACGGTCTCTACAGGCCTGCCACCCCTCGATGATGGAGGGAAGTGAGGATTAGAACCAGCAAAAATCATTGGCAGTCAAGAGAAAACATTGAGGACACACATGGTCAAATAATTTCTTGTGTGCTGGAAGGATCTACCACTAGAAGACGCCACCTAGGAAGGCGAAGAGATTCTGGAACACCCTAGCCTGAAATTGCTTGAGGACAAGCAATTATTGGGATGAGAGGATTGTAATGTCCCATCATTAAATGAATAATAAAAAATTATATTTGGGTCCCAATTGATTTAGTTTATCTTGGGCCCATATTTTATTTATTTGGCGTAGATGTAGTTGTTTTCATCGGCTCTGTTTGTGTACCCTCAGCAGTTTTCTGACGTGTATTTATATCTGGTGTGTAGGATGAAATTTATATGTTCAGATTTGATATTTTATTTGTAATTACGAATTCCTGTTGGGATTTTGTTGGCTGCCATTTCAAAGGTGAAAGACCCTCCCTATTTGGTATTTTTCAATTTCAATAGGATTTCAACCCTCACACTATTCTATTTGTTCTGCAGTATCGGATATGGTGAATCCGAAGTACTATTCAATAAATCTAATAGAGTTTTTTTGGCAAATATATTTGGTTTATATAATGTTTTGTGTCTGCAAAAAATTACATTTAATTATCAACGAAGGAACAAGGGACATCATACAACTTTTGGAAAGAATTCCCCATGGGAAACCAACCCTCTCTTCCATTTTGTATGATGTCTCCTTCCCATCATACAACTTCCAACATCACAGTACGACCTTCCCTATCATGTCGTACAACTTCCACTCGCCAGTCTATGGCCCAAAACAACTGTACAAAATTTCCACCAACCGTATGATATTCCTTGCTACACCATATGGTCTTCAACATTTTCGTATGACCTTGCTAAGCAGCTGCACTCAGGCTCAGGTTTCTACCACACCGGCCTTCTGGTTGCTCCGTACGGCTATTCCACGCCATCGTTTCCCCACTGTCCAGTCCAGATCTGGATTTTGTAGGGGTCACCAAAGTTTGTAGGCATTGTTTCGTGAAGTCATAGTTTGGTACATTACAAACTTAAATGAATTCATGTGTATACTTCACGCATTGCATGCTATGGGTGTTCAAACATATGCTTTGTGACTTTGAACTTGTACTTATACACTAAATATATGATTCATGCCTTATATGTATACCACCTTCATGTATTTTATGGATGATTCATGCCCTAAATCATGTGTAATGGCAGTCCTAATGAAGGCCTACTTAAAGTCTAATATAACTATTTACATAAATCATTTACGAACCCATATAACTAATTTAAGGGATGTGTCACACATTATAACGTTGATGTCTTGTTAAAATAGTCATATTTTTAATAGACACAATTTTTATGATTTATTAGAAAAAAATGATCAAAATAGGAAGATTTGTTTTTATCTATGCACTAAATTTTGAAGTTCAAAATATGAAGAATGATGCATGTTAATGAATTGTAGCTTTGATCGGATTATTCCTATCGATGAAATCAAATGCATAAGTGGCCTATCAGCCTTGAGCATTTGATCTCTACCCTTCTATGTGATTATTGATTATTATACATGATTAAAGAGTATGATCACAATCATATATATATATACATATATACATATAAATATACATATATATATGTATATAAATATATATATATATATATATATATATATATATATATATATATATATATATATATATATGTATAAATATATATATATATATATGTATGTATGTATGTATGTATATATATATATATATATATATATATATATATATATATATATATATATATATATATATATATATATATATATATATATGTATATAATATATATATATATATATATATATATATATATATATATATATATATATATATATATATGTATGTATACATATATATACATATATATATATATGTATACACACACACACACATATATGTGTGTGTGTGTATATATAAATAGATACATATATATATATATATATATACATATACATATATACATACATTTTAT